>OMLF01006769.1:1606-17484 GCA_900302615.1 Holocentrus rufus | reverse complement strand
AATTGTATTTTGTTTTAAAACAGTTTAAAAAAATTTTTTAAACTGCATTAAATTTGTAAAAATCCAGCAGCAACCTGCTAGATTCTAACAGGTTAAATGCTAAAAAATATACTTTATTGTACCTTGGTTAAAAACTGATTGCCATTCATTTTTTATTTACAAAGACAGTAGTAGCATTGAGCTTAAAATATGAAAAGAAGAGCCCCCTGTAATGTTGCTGCTTTCCTGAGAGATTGAAGAAAAACACCTCCCACGGAGAAATATACAGTGGAACAGAAGCTAATAGAACACAGACTAACCAGGAGGTGGAGGCTCAACTTTGGCTGCTCATGTTGAACGTTTCAGTGGGAAGTTATGGCAAGTCCTAGTAAGTGCAATGAAGCACCGGCAGATCAAATTTGGAAAAGAGTAAACTTTTTTTTTGCCCTCCTCACCACAGATGAGTGAATTTGTCGTGCTTTCCTGACGGCACAAACTTACGATTGCTGAAAATGAATGGCAACTGGTGAATCTTGTACTCTGTGGGAAAGTGGTGATGAAAGTGGAAATATAGAAGAGAGAGTGCCACTGTGAGAAGTCTTGCTGAGATGAGACGCAGTGTGCAAAACACGATAGAGGTACACAAACCCTCCATAGATGGCTACTCTTCAGCACAGCTCTATAGAGGGAGGCAGCACTGACAGCGAAGGGGTTTCCATTATTATGTCACACAAAACATCTTTCATGGATTCACTCAGGCACCAAGCACAATCAGATTAATCTTCAAAGTGTTTTATCATGTTTCATCCAAATGTAGTTTTGAAGCTGACTGGCGACAGGGAGGGTCCTGTGCATATGAATGGACTGTTGCTGTGCTATTGCATGGCTCGCTCCCGGCCTGGGGAGTGTGAGCCAAGCTCTAGCACTCTTAATAATTTACTGTGCAATTAAAATTTAAAGCAAATATACAAGTGAGTTTGTCAGCAAACTGCAGGAGGGTCACGGCTTTACTTTTCAACAAGGTTATCTGAAATGCCTTTCAAGGCAGGTTAGATGTGCATTTAAAAAACAAGGAAATATTTCAGATTTTGTCTTGCATTATTTAAAAAAAAAAACGTGATTGTGGCTTAATTAAACATTTATTATAAGCTTTTTCCTCACTGTGTCATATGCTTACGGGCATTATGCTGTCCCTCCCCTCTCCCTCTGAAAGCTGTTCACATGGTGAGGGCGGCACTTTATTGAAATGCGGCCTACAGAATCGTTCCTAACTTTCTATTCTCAGCATACTATACAGTAGAATGACAGCTTTGCAGATACTGCTGTGCAGTTCATTTGATTGAGGGTGGGGAAGCAGAAAGAGTTCTCCATGTACTGAACAATCTATGATAATTAGCTGATGTGCAGTGATTTCTTTTTATCAGATGATGAGAATCCTCTTATACCCTATATCAAATCTCTGCCTTTTTACGTGCGATGCAAAAGCTGAGCTGTGTGTGTGTGTGTGTGTGTGTGTGTGTGTGTGCGCACAGCATGTAAGCATGTTTGGCATTGGCATTACATAAGTATTTCTTTGATGTGAGTCTTTGCTGTCACCTATACAAAAAAAGTATTAAACAAAACGTTTTAACACCCTACCATTCCTTCCCTGTAGCTGTTAGGTTTGTGTGCATTTTGTACATCTTTTAAGCTGCTAGTCCAGATTTCATTTCTTATTTTAGAAATGCTGTTTGAGCATTTGCCTCTGGAAAGAAATGAAAAGTCTTGCGCAATAGGTAAATTAACTAAAACGACCCAGTTTTGCTAAAAAGGCCGTTATGCACTAAGATGATTTGAGGATTTCTCCTTTGACAACAAGGATTCCAGCATGTTTACAGATTAGGGGGATCATTTTCAAAATGCATCTCTGTTCTAAGGCGGTAATAATCCAAGATGTTCTTTTGACGCCTTTTAGTGGTTTGATGAGTAAGATTGTGCTGGATTTGTTTTTGTTCTGCTTCATCTGTTTTTTCCCCCATGTGAGACATGATGCTTGTTGGTTTTAAGGCTTGCAGACCCACTGCTGCGATATGTACATTTTCAGGCGTGCAAAACACTTTCATAACTTTATATGTGTTCAGACAAACAATGCATTTTGCATGTTGAACGATGGAAAGGGCATAAATTTGGGTTGAACACTGGTTTAGATCTGCACCGATGTAGGGGTGTCCTGGGACATGCCCCACCAGGAGATTTTCTTTGCAAATAGGCTGTTAAAGGGCTGTTTCACATTAATTTCAAGGGGAAGAGACCAAAACATCATGCTCTACATATCCCAAATAGTGCAGCTGAATAACATAAAATCATTCACTTTGTATAAAAACACCAAATTTATAAGCTATCAATTTGTTGTTTCAGTATTAGTAAAATGGATATTCATCACTTCCTGAACATCTTCAGCAATTTGATAGTTATGCCACAATTAAACTGTACTTAATCAATATTATTCTTGATAATTGCTGCTCAATTCTTCTTTGCTTGCTAATTACATTGAATGGAGAAAACCAACCACTTTATCCAGTTTTATAACAGTTAATAATTTTCATTCATTATTATGATATGATATATCATATAATAATTTTCATTCATTATTATGATATGATATATCATATCATGATTATGATATGATATGATATATCATATCATAATGTGATATACTGGCTTATTTTGATTATTGGGGGGGTTACAAGCCCCCATCCCCCCGTGGAATTTTTGCCTATAAAGTATGCTGTTCCCAAAGTGTTTTTCACACAGTGCGGCCACACATTGTAGTTGTCCCTCCTTTTCGTTCATTGGGCAATGCTCAACCTCTATCAAGTGGGCCATGAATTTGCAAAGTACTCAGATGAGCCTGCTGCAAAATGAATATTAGTTTCAGTCTGATGATCTGCCACCATCAAGGGAACAATTTGATTTGCAAATATCGCTGACAATTTGCAAATTTAATGAGAATTTTTAGGAACTGCTGGCATGGAGCCATTATCAAATTCATCTAACACGAGCCCTGTTTAGATAACACTCCTTGTCAATCCTTGGCATCACTCACTAGTCTAGTGCAAAATGGGTGATGTTACACTATTTATGGTTGTGTGCATATACACCAACATAGAAAGTTTACTGCATGTCTTGTGTGGGGCTGACACCAATGTGGAAGTATAATACCCTGTCTGTCCCAGTTTGTATCCTCCTAAGAACATCCGGACCTGTAGCTACAGACACCGGCAGCTCTGCTTTATAATGCTGGTGCGTGGAGGCAGCCAAGCAGCTCTGCTCCTGTAACAGCAATGACTGAGGAGAAGCTAATTCTGCAGCCAGTCTTCCCCTGGGGACCCAATCTCCTTATTGACCAACTCTGCTGTGTCTTAAACTGCATCTACACGATTGATTGGTCAATCTCCACGTTATCTGCCTGGGCACAGGCATGAGTCCTACTCAAATTTAAAAAGGTAAAAAACAACAACAACAACAAAAAAGCACTAACAAAAAAAAAATGAGCCCCAAACCTATCTGGATGCTGTGTCTCCTTTCTCCCTTTGTCCATAGTAGTTGGATGTCACGGGGTTTGATAGGGAGTTGAGCGATGCCTGGTGGACCGTGCTAAGCCGAGGAGTTTGTCTTGTTGATGAGTTGACAGCCTGCCGCGTTGATTTGGCCGCGGACGAGTTTGTTTTGTGGACCGACTTGGAAAAAGAGCCTGCCGTCAGACAGACTGTGGGTAGTCACACTCCAGCTTCCCCTGGAGAACCGGTTGGCATCCTGCACTGACTGGCAAGCAGGAAGGAAGGACTCCCCACTTGATACCAGAGGAGCCGCGCTGCATGGCTGACTGGAAAACGTCCACAAGGCAGCTCTCATCAATAATGGAGGGAGAACAGACAACCCAATAGAGTTGGGTTCTAACTGAAGAAGTATGTGGCCGTGCCTGCATGTGTGTGTGAGAAGAGAGACCGTGTGTTCTCATGCTTCTCATGCTTTGCTAATTTGAGTTTTAGACCTGCGATCTGAAGACATTTTGACCAGCCTTCACCTCCTCATGGAGTTAATTTGGGTTTAGGACTTGGGTTTAGAGTTAAAGTTAGTTTTGGTTTAGGATTTGTGTTAAAGATCAAGATTTAGGGGAAGGTGAAGGGTTAGGACTTTGTTTGCAGTTAAAGCTACTTCAAGGAACTTTTATTTTGTGTTGATTTTAGTGGCTCCTGTGGACCAAAGCGATAGTGTTGCACCATGAGCACCACTGCCTCGTGTCATAAAGATCTTTGCTAGTGTGCGCATTTGATTTGGAAGCGAGTGAATATTTTGAATATTGTGAGTATTTTCAATAATATTCTTATTTTTAAGCAGCTGTTTACAGGACATATAGTGGTGAGGTCATGTATCTATTTGTAGCTATGTGAGATTAATAATTGTAATATGATGAAGGTGAAAATGACCTTTTCTATCTGATTCAATTGCTTTGTTCTCACCACCGCCAGTAGCTCTCTTCATTCACTCACTAGCTCGCTCGACCACCGCTGCTAGCTTGTGCTCTCTCTCTTTTTCTCTCGTCTCTTTTAAAATGAGTCGGGAAGCCAACAACAAGTCGAAAGAAGTCTTTTACTTTATCAAATGAAGAGAAACGTCCTCCCTGCTGCTGCTAGTGCTAGTAACATCTTTGTACTTCCTCATGCTAAAAGGCTCTTTCAGTCTGCATGTCATAAATCGCTTTGTCAGGTGTCTGAATCTGACCCGGTGGCAGGCCTATTCTCACTGATGGTCTCCTTTGCTTATGTAATATAGAGGCATCAAACTGAGACTGTTTCATAAAAGCTCATTGTAGCTGCTTTAAAGAAATGACTTGATTGGTTTGATAGAGCCCATGCAGCTCATAGGCATCCTTGGATGAGTGGAAAATATAAATCTTTTTATTGGACACTTTTAGGTTATAGGTTGGCAAGTTCTGCTTTTCCCTCATTGCACTTATGTACAATGTCAGCACAAGTATTAGAATATTGTACAATTAAAGCTAAATTTCTCCTTCATTACAGAAAGGATGTAATTTCAAGCTCTCTTTGGATGCTTGGTTTTTATGTCGTAGTGAAGGTGCCTGAGCTGTGTTAGTGCACCTTTAATGCATGTGTTTGTTTTAATTCTGTGCCTAAGGCTTAGTACAGTAAACTGAGGGTTTATGTGTCTGTTCTGCTTAATGGTTGTGTAACCAGTACCTGCTTCCATCAGCAGATTCAGGCACTCTTTTTAAATGAGTTTCTCTTGTTAAACATGTTTCGCAGTCCTTGCATTGGTGACACACTGTGACAGCTTGTCCAAGTTATGAATTCAAATAAAACTTTAAAAAGCATGTGGGCATCCATCTGGGGAAAATTTAAATGTAGCATATCACCATTTTGTCATTCCATTAAAAACAACTTCATATAAACATGACACGAAAAAGGGAGTAATTGATGACAAATTCTAATTCCATGGATACATCCAAAAACAATGTAGCAGAAGAACAAAGCATTGAAAGGACAACAGACTACATATGAAAATGGACTTCCATTAGCACAGAGCTGTAGTTTGATAGGAAGCACACGACTTATGTAGCTGTATGAATTTCAACAAAATAATCAAGTATGTCTAAAGGGCTATAATCTGAAATCTCTGTAGTACAATAATACAGTAGTATCATAGCATTATCACTGCAAACACAATAAAGATATTAACATGTGTTTAGGCATGATTCCCATCAAATCAGAGGTCAAATTTAGAAAACTGAATATGGCTCAGTCAGTGTCATCCATCTCTGACATGATGATACGATGCAGTTTGATGGATTACATTTTTACTGTCGAATTGATCAAAACTACACTGGCTATCTATAGGAACTTCTTAACCCGATTAGATTCTTATGAGACATTTTGATCACACAAGTATGCATTATTATTATGCTTATTAGTCACAGCAGCAGCAGTAGTAGTAGTAGCAGGTCTAGTGGCAGTAATAGTAGTAGCAGCAGTAATAGTGGTAGCAGTGGTAGTACTATTAATAGTAGCAATAGTAGTTTTAGCAGTATCCTAGCTTTGAATGCTGAGTTTTACTGTTCTATGACAGTTTAAATTCTGTTCTGAGGCTTTTCCAAGGACAAGGACACAATTCTACAGTTAACACTGAACACTTGTAATTTCTGGCAAAACATGGTCAAATGCAATACTGGAGAATCCTAAAAATACCGAATATGAGCACAAAATACCAGCTACTGGCAGCTTGAGTCCAAAAATACTAGGCCTACAGCCTTCAAAACTATTTCAGTTGAACCCTTGTAACAGACACTGAATGTTTTATATAATACTGCACAGTCCATAGGGTACATTGTATTGTGTTTTTTGCATTTATGCACCTGTGTGTGTATGAGAGAGAGAGAGAGAGAGAGAGAGAGAGAGAGAGAGAGAGAGAGATGTTGTGTAAGACATTGTCAGTCCAGTAGGGCAGTATGACTCTCTTCACAACAGTACAACGTATGTAGGGCTTTTGTCTGCTCAGCTCTGACAGAGCCAGTGAACTCCTCGTGCCTCCGGACACGATTGTAGCAGAACAGTCCCCCATTGTGTGTGGTGAGAAATCAATTAATACTGGACACGATGCAATGGTACATATATAAAGCTATAATAAACAGAGGTAGCTGTATGTTTTTTCTTTATTGCTGGAGCATTGACAAAGCAACTGTGTTTCCCAGAAGCACCTGCAGCTGATCCATTAGCAGAAATTGCAGTGGAGAGAGGGTATAGGGTTCTGCACAATATTCATGGATTATATATACCAATAATTTTAGAACAAAGTTACTGTTAGTCAGTATTTTGTGCTGATTTGACCATTTGTATCAAAAATTAGGAAAAACAGGTATTTGCTCCAGAATCTTGGTACATAATGGGTAAATATTACAGGAAAACAGGAAAGCAATTTAAATGAAGATATAATATAATTATAACATTTGCAGGAGAAATAAAATAGGAGGAACCCCCATTATAACAGAAGTGGATGACCTGCTGATATCTGATATTCAATAAAAACCTAATGTCAACCCTATCATATCAGTAACCATATCAGTAAACATATAGATTTAAGACACATTTGTCAAGATTATTGTTGGAATGGTATTCTGCATTGTGTAAGATGTAACGCAGTAAAGGAGGAGTGCATTATGTGTCCCCAGTCGTATGTAATTAGAATGAATCTCTGATTTGATTGGTTCATCTGACATCCCACAGCATCAGCTTATTCAGCTGATTAACATCCAGAGGCTCAAATGTGAATATGCAAACTAATCATATTAATCAGTGAACTGATTAGTCTGTGAACCATCGCAGCGTTAGGGATTTTAAAACTGAACCAGAGTCAGTGATAGCAGAACAGAATAGACCCTGATAACCAAGAGACACCATATATTCCACCAGAGAATACTCAAATTTGCCATTATGCACTAATTTGTTTGTTTGCTATTTTTTTTAAGTTGCACTGTTGAAGCCAAATGCTTGTTGTGTTAATTCTGCTGCAAAAAAGCAATGCATGCCAATACAATACCAGCAGCACGTGTGAAATACTGATGAGATATTTAGGTACATCTACACAAGAGGCAGAAAAAAATTTCATATCTGTGTGCTGCTATCCGAGAGAAATGTTCTTTTGTCCTTTTTCATAATGCACCGCTTTGCCCCAGACACAAATGCAAGGAAACATAATCAATTTCAGACAGCATTTCCACTTGCAAAAAAGGTCGCAGAATTCAGGTTGGCCTGCTCTAAAATAATATTACAGATGACAGAGGAGGGAGTCGAGGGAATCATAATTAGCTCCCTATCCTCAAAAACTCGCGGGCCGGGAAAGAGAGGTATTGATCTGTGTCAAAGCAATCTATGGTCGACGGGAAAAAAAAAAAAAGTTTTAAATCTTGTATCATTTTTCTCTGTTTTTGTCCTCTCTATCTCTGTAGCCCTCTGCGAGAAAAAAAAAAAACAGTAAAAGGGAGAGCTGGATTTAAAGGTGGCAATGCTGGGGACACACTCACTGTGTGTAATAGGAAGATCAGTGAATGACAGCTTTTGTTCTGTTCCCAGCAACTAGAGGGAGGGTGTCCGCTGAGGGGAAGGTTTCATCACGGAAAGGACAAGACAGAGTGAGAAGAAGAAAGGGTTTACATCACACACGCTGGCTATATCTGAAAGTGTGAAATGTGATAACACAAGGATTATGAAAAATAAAACTACGGGACTCTTCAGAAACGGCTCTCATCATTATGCAAGGATCAAAATCTGTGAGGGAATCAGAGCACTTTGTAAATTAAGTCACTTGAGATTGCTTCATACAATATTTACAAAATGCTAATAATATTTGTCAAATATTGTTTTTAGGAGTATTTTATCCTAAGCAATTAATCGACATGTATTTGTTTCACCAGTTTATCATTTGCATGTGTGCGATCACCTCCGGAGCAGTCCTACAGATCAGAGACATGATGCCAGTGGAGGACACATGGCTCCCAGCACGGGACACAATGATTGGCTCATCCGCCCGTGGGGAATAACACTCTCTGATTGGCCAGTCCGGGAAGGGTCGGCGGTTGCGTTGTCCAAGGTCAGCCCCAGCTCGCCATTCCAAGTCTTTCCTTTTTAGCTCATCAGGCTTTAGGAATATTCAATGACTGCAGCAAACACATAGATTCTTTAAAGCTCGTGCCATCTCAAGCTGCACATATAATTGATATGGTAATGAGATGGGAATTAGTCGCTGGCTGTCCTTGCTTTTTGCACAAGAAATGCTCGTTTGAAGATGTTTTTTTTTTTCTCATGCGTGAGTGTCAGAGAGGTGTCTGATTCGGACAGACTAAAGATGAACCTGCGTCGCTTATGGTGAAATGTTCAGTCGCTGAAATCCATGATAATGATGTTTTGGGAGAGAATCAAACATATTTCATCCTGCGTTTTATCACAAGTGACAGGGAGCTGCTACAAGACAACACTACAACAATAGAGCGTTTTCAGTAAGGACAATGAGAACATTTTCAAGGCTTACCAGGAATACCAAAGGCTTGCTGGTGTTATTGTTGTCACCTGCGGCTTTTATTTGTTTTTGTTAAAGCTGCACTTGACAAGATTGCATGTAAAAATATACCCATCATATCAGTCAAAATCACAACAGAGAACAGTATCCCATACCGGCTAAATGAGATTCTGCCTATTTGCCCGGATTAAATTCCACTGTTGCTATGGTCAGTGACAAAAGTGACAAATTAAAACTTAAGAGCAAAACCCAAACTGTCCCCTAAACAGCAGTGAGCAGCCCTCTGTCCAGAAAAAGCTGGACTCACCAGCATTAGATTTTTCCCTTTCCTTTCCTTTCCTTTTTTTCTTTAGTATATAAAGCATCACATTTACTGACAAGACCCTGCAGGGTTTCTGCATATAGAGACAGAATGCAATATGTGTTGCCTACTCAAAAGGGGAAAACATTCTATTGCTCTCCCTTGACTTTATATTGTGTGACGCCTCCTTGCAATTTAGGTTTATTAACACATTTTTAAAAAATACCTAAAAGCTGTGGTGTGGTGATATTCACTAAAAACAAGGTCGAGAATCAAGTTTTCAAAGGAAAAAAAAAACTAAAAAAACAAGCCTTTAATGAGAGAAAAGTCACCCAATTTCTAGTTTTAGTTAATATAATAATGTTATAATAATAATGTTAACTAACTTATATAGCTGTAAACTAAATAATCTTTAGAAATAAAAAAAATAGTTGTGTAATCTGGATAAATTTGTATTCACAATTTACACATTGCTTGCTTACACATTGTCTTATGGCATGTCTTATTGGCTTGTGACACCTAGCTAACTCACCCATTTGCTTATTAGACCTTTTTCACAGCAGCCATTCTGACATGAACTAGCAGCTAAACAAAGGTGTTACTAATGACATCAATGAAGGTTCTGTTCCATTTAAGTGTAGCAGAGTCTTTCCAGTGAGCAGAGCCGTTCCTTCCATTAGGCGGAGTAGGCGGTTGCTAGGGGCGTCAGCGAGCAGAAAGGGCGCCAGGGAGGGGAGAAGATTTTTTTTTTTTTTTTAATAAATACTTTTTTATTATACTATTATTTCGCAATATTAAACAACAACAAAAACACAACAATGGCGAAATCATTTATGTATTTGGGCCTGCAACCTTGCCACGGTCACCAATCATTGCACACACGACAACTCCTCCCCGCCCCCCTGCTCTCTCTCCTCGTACTACTGGTGCTCTGCGCAATTCTGCCTGCTGATTCTCCGCAATCATGGGGCGCTACCAGAAATACTGCCTAGGGTGCCAAGTTGCTCAGGAACGTGAGCCAGCATGAACAATAGCAGGACCCTGGTTCTGTTAACCTAAATGGAACAGAACCATTATACACGCTGAAACCAGCTAGTTTTGACAGCTGTTTCACATGGTTGACTTATTGGTTTCCCCTCTGGTGGGCGGGGCTTTTTGTTGACACATTGTACTGTGTCACTGCTGAATTTCTTAAAATTCAAACAGTTAACCTCTCATTGCCATTTAGAGCCACCAGTGTGGCCTTGAACACCTTTAAGTTGAGACTATATTGGACGATAGTAAAGACTGTATGAAATATTCATTTCTTTTTCCGCTGGATTTTAGCATTAAATACATAAAGTCAACACAAGATATGGCAGGATAACCACCACAAATAAATAAAATAAGCAAATGAAATAAATAAACACTCGCCATTAAAGGTCTTTTGAGTGTGTGACAGGAATGACTGAAAAGAAAGCTGTAATTTTAATTGTCATTGAGCTTGCCAGTATATTCATAGAAAGCTAGTGAATAGGTAACAGTGTCCCTTGGTTTGTTAATTGATCGACTAATTGGTCTCCATGACGCGAGAGAGCATGGAGAGAATATAGCACTGGGGCTTGGGAACACTCACTCACTAATGCCCCACGCTGAATATATTCTCCCCTGTCTCCAGTCTACCATATTTAATGTGACAGTAGCACTTTATTGCAGATATAAACAAATTGACCCAGGGGAATTATGCTGCCGCTTCTATGCATAGTAGTCTATTACCACAGATATGATATGAGAAAGCCCCAGCCAAAGAGAGCTGGGTTTTTTTAAACTAGTGCAAAAAGTAGGTCATGAATTTCAAAAGTGCAGATTACCATTTCCATGCTCGATCCCATTAATCAACGCTTCCACCATCGAGTCCCACCAGAGAAAACAATGAATAAGAGCATGTTACTTTGGAATTAATCTATTAATCAAATGGTGCATGAAGAAGTACCTGCGACAATGCGTCTCTGGCGTTTAACTTCATCTTGCTGTGTGGCGGTGGGATGGTATCCAGGGGTGTTTGGTAATGAGCAAAATGTGCCCCTCCTTACTGGGAAACACTGGAAGGGTGTGCTGCACTCTGAAAACATAGAGATTTTAGAAAGGAAGTGGGAGTGAAATTATGGAAATGTTACGACACTACCAAAACAATGAAGCCAAGGAACAAAAGCTAGGTCAAACTAGTGTGTGGAGGCAGTGGCGTCCCAGTTGGGTGAAAGGGGAGACTGATTACCTAGGGCCCGAAGGTGGAGGGGGTCCTCCTAAGACCTAAACTGAAATGCTTATTTTGGACTACAGTTTTTTTTTTTAAGTAGACTAATTTTGTATGGATATTTAGCAAAATAAATCAGATTACAAACTGGCTTGTTCTTCCTTAAAATAAGAATGGGCCCTCAGATCCTGCTTGCTACCTGTTTTGTGAGAATGGTCTTGACCGGTTCTTACTCTGAAAAAAAAGAAAAAAAATCTCTTCTTCTAATCCAATGTTTAATTTTAATTCTAATTCTAATCTCTTTCCCATTAATTGATGCCCCAGTCAGTCCTGCACAAGTGATGACTGGCAGGTAGGGAGGGGCCCTGCTTGAAGACGGCAGTCATGATTGGTTGCTACATAGCTAGTAGCTCTGACTGGTTAATTGATTCTGACCAGGGTGAGCTTTTCGAAAGGTTGAGTAGATAACCTAGGGGTTTCACATATTACATAAATTTGTGAAACTTCCCAGCTTCAGTTAATATGGCCACATATGACTTTATGAAGATAAGAAAAAAAAGTGCTGTGGTGGGGGCCCCAAATATGACTTTTGCATGGGTAACAGATGTTTGTAGAACACCCCTGCGTGGAGGGCTCCAGGATATCCACAACATAATGAGGGATAATGTAATTTCACTTTACTCACTAGAAATTGTCCCAATAAAACAAATTACTTTTCTAAGCATAGGTCGTTCACTTCAAAGTTATACAGTTCATGCAAAACCCTGCCCATATGGGTCCCAAGTGCTAAATCTTAAAAAATGGGGTTCTGTCTAATGTGAGTCTATCTGGGGGTCAAACACATGAAAATCTTTTTGGTGATTCATCTGTGTAAATGCTCTGTTGGTAATGACTTATGTTTTTTGTTGTCTGTTTTAATTGCTTTTAGTGGGATCCTTGTTGTTTCTGGTGTTATTTGCTTTGCTGTTTGCTGTCTTCCAAGCCCTTATGTGGTGATCTCTGTGCTGGTCAAATGTCTTTTTCAACATGTTTTTATTGTTTGGCTTGTTGGTCTTCATGTCTTGTCTTTTGGCTGTGCCTCTTGTCATTGTAAATACGTTTTTTCTCTTATTTGACTTACCTCTTTAAATAAAGGTTACATAAATAAAACATCAGTCTGCTGTTGTCAAATTAATTGTGATACCTCGGTTTAGTTATGATTAACAAATGAGAATGACACAGACAATTGGAAGCATCTCTAGCACACCAGTGATATTGTCAATGTTGGTATTTCTAGAAATTAAGACCTGTAAGGTTTATTTTTTCACTCTGACTATGACAGAGCTAGGCTAATGACTCCTTTAGACTTCAATTCTTTACGCTAAGCTAACACGAAATGCTACCCGTAGGAACCGAACCAGTGGACATACAGAGGTGAAAATCATATCAAACATCTTGTCTCAGTCTGGGTAAGTTGGAAAAGGGGTATTTTGCCCAAAACGTTGGAATATTCCACATCAGTTCTCCTGCACTCTTTGTCTTTGCACTACAGACCTCCCTAAATCTTCCAATCTGTGTGTCCCTGTCTGACGGCAGGAGCTTACTTTTTTCTCTCTGTCTCAGTTTCCAACCATTTTTTCTTGCGACTGTAAAAAAAAAAAAAAAAAAAAAAACATTTTGAAGGTGGAAGGAAAGCAGAGATGCCAGACGAAGACTAAATGATGGCCATGTTTAAATTTCTAATGGTGCGTCGTTGCTTCCACAGAGCTGCCTGCCATAGGAACAAGATGCTCCTCTGCTCGCACTAAACCTTCATTAAACCATCATAAAATACAATCTGATGCTATCATGCAGAGAGAGAAGCAGCAAGAGGGTGGGAGAAATAGAAAGAGTCTGCCCTGAACTGTCTGGTCTCAGTTAAGTCATAGTGCTTCACTGATATGGGTATACTAATATTTTTAAAATTGAAGGTGCCAGTTGAACCAATAGTCAGCATTTCCTGCAAAATGTTATTCTTGGCATGGTGAAATGGTAAATCTGACATTGCTCGGCCAATGTTAAATTTAAAAAAATCTAGTGCTGCCCTGGTGCTGCAAGGAAAAAAATTATTTGAGTAATAAAATCATCAAAATGCCTCTTCAGCCTTGCCAGTCCCATCACTGGGTTCATCATTCATCACAAATGCATGCTGTGCAACCGAGCTTTGTTCAAACCCACAGAGCTTTATTTGAAATTCTAGTAGAGATCCCAAAGTTTCCAGAGATCCCAAATAAGTCCTGCTGAATTCCAGGGAAATGTGTATAAGATGATGCGCAAGACATATTTTCTATTTGATGTAATGCTGCAGCCATAGATGGGGCGCAATGGATTTTAACAAGTGACATTACAACCCAAGGAGCAGCACAGAAGACTAGGGATGGGACCGTTTACAAAATCCACGGTTCGGTTCCTATCATGGTTTTGTGGTCACGGTTTTCGGTTCGGTTTGGTGTACATTGTTGTTGTTTTTAACACCCCAGAATACCATATATCCCAATAATCCACCATTAACAGTTTTTTAAAAATCAGTTATGTCATGTGCTGTCATGTAAAAAGTGAAAGAATGAGGCAGTTTGACATTTGATATATCATTAAAGCTGGGTGAGACATTGCTAGTTTCAACATGTCTTTCATTTATTTGGCAAAGATAGTTATCTTTAACAAATGCTAAGAAAAAATTGTTATTCACTGTCACAAAAATACAGTGGAACCGTTCTGGACTGACTAAAATATAAAGCCTAAACTACATTTATCAGTTGTGGTTCTTACTCTGTTTAAAAGCAGCGGGGAGTGAAAGTTGCACTTTCCTGTCCGACTCTTTCCTTCTTGAGCTGTCTATTGACACACTGGGGTGACTCTCCTCAAGTGCCCTGACATGTTGGATGTGTTGCCGCTAGCATATGCAATACGCGTTGCACAGTGCTTGCACACAGTGGCTGTTTTATCCACCACTTTCTTACCGCCGTCATCATAGGTCACACGAAATCTAAAGTGCTCCCACACAGCAGACCGATACAATGCAACAGGTGCATCCTCTGACTCTGGCTGTTTGTCCTCTCCGCTCACCATATCTGCAACACACACTACTCCACAACCGTCCTGGTACACGCCTTCGCCTCAAGTTGCGCATGTGCATGATCAAAACTAAACACGCTTCAAACTGAGGAGTAAAAAAAGATAGAAAAAGAAAAAACATATGAACCGAACGACACATGCACTCTGAACCGAGTCAGGTGAACCAAACAGTTCAGATTTTTTTCATAAACCGTTCCATCCCTACAGAAGACCGTATTTTTTTCTCAGTGCATTTAGTTTGGCTCAGACTTTCTGTGTATAGTAGTGATTTGTCAAAACTGTGAAGTACAAAAAGTTATCTACAGGAGCTTTAAAGGGAAATTTAAGGTAAAATTAGTATTCAAGGGGTTAAAACACTATAGCTGTCTTGCCAAATGAACGTAAAGTCACTGAGCTAAGCATTAAAACTGCAGATGTGAAAAACAAAAGGAGTCTGCGTATTGTGGATTATAGATTTAACATTATTGACACAATTTGGTGATTGTTATGGCTTTAATAAGTTACCTTGCGACATGGGAATCAACAGAGTGCTTCTGCTCTCTGCCAAGTCATAGTGGCCGCCAAATCAATATAGCAACTAAAAGGTGTCAGAAACATCAAGTCAACACATAAAACTATTTGTGTGATCTTTCTCACACTCTCTCTTTTCTATTTCTTCTTGCTCATTTCTCATACTTCCATTCTCCTGGCCTGCAGTTTGTCTCGCTTTCTCCGTCCCCCTCAGAGCTGCATGGCTGGCTCAGTAGGGGAAGACTTGCGCTGCGATGAAGAATAGCAGCCCTCAGGGACTGGTGGGGAACCTGTCTCAATCAGCAGGTACAGAAACCCTGGTTGCCTGCTGCATTTGTCAGCTAAGGACCGAACACACATTGTTCACATTCATGTATACTGTATGTGCTGCTAATTATATGCTCCTAATGACCACCCCCCCCACCGCCCAGATGTTCACCCTGGCCAGTAGGGGCTGGACATCACAGTTTAAGGAAAAAAAAGTTCACAGCAAGCAGCGCTGAAGGCAGTGGATTTGCTAAGCTCAAACTTAATAATGATAACCACAAGTTATGTATATGTGATGTGCAAGATCCTGTTGCCAAGGGAGCAGAGAGCCGCTTCACCTGTTATGATGATGAGCGTTAGGATGCTCTTCAAACGGAGCTTCTAAAGCCAGTGTGGGTAAGTCAGAGGAAGCTATTGACAGGCTCC
>OMLF01006751.1:7973-35599 GCA_900302615.1 Holocentrus rufus | reverse complement strand
GTAGTGCTTTCCAATCAAATTATTTCTTCATCCAAGCGATCTCTGCCAATGATTTACACCTCATAAATTAAAACATATGGAATCTAAACTCTCTGCATTTTAGCACTGTAGATCACATACAGCATAAACCATGAACTCTTCATCTAAAATGTCATATTTTTAGTCTTACATACATTAAACCCAGTGCCCAAGGGAAATGTAACACATGTTTTCCAAGGTGTCACTTTGGCGTGATAAAAGACCTTGAGAAAGGGGAGATAAGAGGACTAAAACACATAAAATATAGACGCTGAGCACACAGTAGTCCTACCGACCAGACAGAAAGAGAACATGAAGCAGTTCCTCCTCCTGGCGCTCTTTGGATGGGCAGGTATGGTGCAAAACTGATACATAACCATTAAGTAAATCTGATGATGCGTGAGTTATAACAGAGCATCTAATCATGTCACAGACTCACGTGCAGCTGTGTTTGACTGGACGCATGTCAACAACACAGTAATGATATGTGTTCTTTCTTTTTTCGTCCCGTCCTTATTTTTTGCTTTTAAACACACAGCTGCCCTGGAGGAAGATGGAAAGATTGTTGGGGGGTATGAGTGCCCAAAGAACTCTGTGCCTCACCAAGTGTCTCTCTTCACTGGGTACAACTTCTGTGGAGGGACTCTTCTGTCTAGTGAGTGGGTGCTCTCTGCTGCACACTGCAAACCAAAGTAAGGACGCTTTATCACTAACCACTGGTCGTAGCATGTTTAACTGAAGGACATGTACTGTGTTTGAAAACCTATATTTGACTGGATAATTCATGACTTAATGATTGTGAGTCCCCTGAAACTAGCTCTTAGGGGGGGAAGCTGTGTGGGAGCTTCTTTCCCTTCTCAGAATAATCATAATGGTCTCCATGGTGGATTTAACTCTTCCAGGTCAAATGTAGAAATACGACTTGGAGAGCACAACATCTGGGAGGCTGAAGGGACTGAACAGTACATCATGTCTGCCAAGTTTATCCGTCACCCTGACTACAACTCCCGAACTCAGGACAATGACATCATGCTCATCAAGCTGAGTCAGCCAGCCACTCTGAACAGCTATGTGCGCCCCGCTACCCTTCCCACAAAGTGCGCCCGTGATGGGACCATGTGCCATATCTCTGGATGGGGTAGCCTTCGTCCCAGCAATGAGGGCTGTGAGTTAAACTGTAATATGTCAATAGAGAAAGAGAGACTACCTGAAAGTTACATTTACAGGGCTGTCAACTTTTCCAAAAACCTTGGAGTGAGATTTGAGGGAAGTTGGGCATGAGTGTGTGCGGCAAATTTTTTGTGGTTCTGTTCGGGGTCACCACCACCAAAGACATTTATTTTCAATATGACATTTATTTTTACAGTATGGCTGTATTTGTGTATGGGGTGTTTGCATGGGTTAATCTCCCCATGGGAATGAATGAAGTGGTATTCTGTTCCACTGTAATATAGAAAGAAGAATTTGAAGCAAGGAAATTGGGAGGTAATGAAGAAAGTTTGCTCCTACCCTAGGATTTGAGTCAGAACTCTTTGTGTTTGTGCCTGAACATGATGAGAGGAGGGGAAGGGCAGTGGGTGACTTTGGACGCGGGCTGTTGACTGCCCACCCAATAAGAAATTAGGAACAGCACTGGTATTTAAAACAAATAAATAAATAAATAAATAAATAACAATAATAATATAATATTGTTTATTCACATTAATATATCATATTATATGAGGGTTTCATATAACATAATAACAAATAATAATGATAATATAATCATGGATTTATTTTATAATAACATTTTATTTATTTTATTTTGTCAGTACTTTTTTACCAAAGAAGAATCTGTTGGATTTCTGGACTCCCTATGGTTGGAGAGGTTTGAATTAGGACATTTTACCGAGTAATTTACAGCCAGGAATAGTACAGTTTTCAAAAATGCTGCAATGAAATTATTTTAAGATTACTAAAGTGGGAGACTTGTTGGAAATATTATTTACTATTTTCATTTTTGATTTGTTTGTAGGCTCTCTTTAAGAAGCAGTTTTCTGTCACTAATAATTGCAGCGTTTTTCTCCTAGAATTAACTTGATATCACCAGGAGCCAGGTGCATAAAAGATGCTTATGCATAAAAACGTGCATTGGCTGCGCCGTTTTTCCCCACACAAGCTGGAATTAATTAAAAACAAAAAGACCTGCGGTGAGAATGTGTGTATCATAGTGTTAAATACATGTATATCATACAGTCTGTTGGCTGAGAAGTCACTCTCTACTGACAATTGTTTAGCAGCATGTGTGATTACACCTAATAGACACTGTGAGCGCTGTAAATAGGCTTGTCAGGAGCTCAGAATAGACCGAGGCACTGCGTATGGGTCGTTTTTTGCAGCTGTTTATGAGAAAAAGGATGTGCTTTAAGAGCGTGTGAAAAGGCTAATTTGTGAGTTTCACGCTCAACACCTGAGAGCTGACAGCTCTTATAAGTTAAAGCCTGCTTCAAAATCGAGAACATGTTAAACGCAGAAGCACTTTTTTTTTACTCGCGCATGTTACGCAATAGATACGCTCCACCAGCTCCGTGCAGCTCACGTCTCTGCTGCGTCTCGCGGGTGTAACCGCGGCCCGAAGCGTTTAGAGTCATGTCATGCGAGAGAGAGTCATGTCAAAGTTGTGCTAGGTGACTACACTGATAAAATATCCTACCAGATCTACTTAAAAAATTGAGGCAACTTTTTGCATAATTTATTTATGTAGATCAAGCCAGAATATTCTTTGTATAAACTACTTGTTTGTTTTTGTACATGAAAAATAAAATTCATGTAATATAAACTTAATATTATCTTTTAGATTCAACAGAACTAGTCTTTGTATAAATTGCTTTATTTTTTCAATGTTTTCAAAATTGTGGTATCGCTGGATGCAGCAGAACAGGAACCAGTATCTTCTGATGAATCAACAGAACTGCTTCCAAAGCTCTCTTGGAGTCTTGTAGAATGCAGAGAATCTTCAAATGTTAAGATGACCTCTTTTTCCAAAAGAACCACTTTGATGGTGTCTTTGTCCTTTATTTCATTAGTTTGAAAGAGAGTGAAAAACTGTCCATCAAACTCTTGGTCCTGGAACTGCAAACTGAAATTTTTCTCAATTTCAAATGTCTCTCGTACAATATTCTTCAACTCCTCCACGGTCTGGGGGATTCCAGAAGGCAAGTTAAGCTTGCGTATGTGTTCTTGAAGTATGACCAAAAGTCTGGCAGACATATTGAGTCTGTAGAAAGAAAAAAAAGGGAAACGAGATTACTGGTACATCTTATTACACTGTGAAAAAGATCAATTTTATGATTTTAGTGTGAAACAGCGGTTTATGAGAAAGAGGATGTGTGCTTTAAGAGCGTGTGAAAAGGCTAATTTGTGAGTCTCACGCTCAATATTTGAGAGTTGACAGCTCTTATAAGTTAAAGCTTGCTTCAAAATCGAGAACATGTTAAACGCAGAGCGAAGCACTTCTGTGGGTCGCATTACCCCTTGTCTAGACCGCAAGCGTTTTAGACGCATTTTTTTTACTCGCGCATGTTACGCAATAGATACGCTCCACCAGCTCCGTGCAGCTCACGTCTCAGCTGCGTCTCGCGGGTGTAACCGCGGCCCGAAGCGTTTAGAGTCATGTCATGCGGGAGAGAGTCATGTCAAAGTTGTGCTAGGTGACTAGATGTGGAGAAAACTATTTCTTTAGGTTTGCATAAAAAAGATAGATTAAGATAGATAGAAAATAGATTTTCCTGAATATATTTTTAATATATTGTGATGTGTAATATAATTTAAAACCCATCCAACTAATGGAAAACCAGCCCCAATTTTGTTCACTCCACCAAGTCCAGCACAATACAACCCATAACCACCCAATTGCGCGGAAAACCGCCCAATCTGGCAACACTGGCAGTGAGGTTGTGCTACGCATGCGGGACAGTATTGACAGTTGATGACGTCAAAATCCCACTATGTTGGAGGGGAGATTAAATGGATATGGAAATGGCTATTTGGCTGTATACCTGCTTTAGCATACTGTAAATTTCCCCCCTCCACTACAACACTGTATGTACAGTAATGAATGATAGGTATCAACATTTTAATATAGCATAGGGTGAAAAATACCACACCTATCCTCTAATACAGCAAGTATTAAATACTGTTTCATGGCATTATAAAAACAATAAAAAGATCTCTTAGATGTGTGCTTATTTTCTCATACTGTCTATTTCAGCAAGGTATCCTGACAAGTTGCAGTGCCTGGATGCCCCCCTCCTGAGTGATGACACCTGCTTTAATGCCTATCCTTTCCAGATCACTGAAAACATGATCTGTGCCGGGTTCCTGGAGGGAGGCAAAGACTCCTGTCAGGTAATCAAGAGGTCACAACTATAACACAGACAGCTTCTTCCTTCTCTGATTTTCCTCTGAATATCAAGGACCTGTTGCGGCAAATCATAATGTTGTTATGGTAAATCATAATTTAAACAGCATTAAGGTTAAAAGATTGCTATAGTAAGCACATCTGCTTTAACCCGTAGTGTAACTCCACATATACTCTATGCTCTGTGTGTGAAGACAGAATATTGCTGCTGTAGTAGAGAACAAGTTTGCATGACTGTACTTTGAACATGTTTTGCATGAACTGAAGGTTTTATTTAGCCACTAAGTAAATTTTGTCCTGCACTCTAAGCAAAATCGTAGGTAGCGAAGGCTTTATCTTGCTTTCTACTTAAGTTTTGAATGGTCATCTCATACCTTTTTTAAAAATAACGTTTGGACAAGATCCAAAAACAATTGTCAGGTTATGGAAATTATAGACCAGACAGCACCCGATCAGGACCCGACATGACACCAATGTGTTCCAATGCAAGGTGGAGCCATGCAGGGTATATAAGAGAAGGTTTTGAGAGCTTAAAATCTGCTAGGTTCCAGGACCTGTTCGGGTTTATTGGTCTTATAGCCTGTTTGAACAAAATAAACTCTTTCACATCAGTCTCTTCCAGACTCCAGTGTTTTATTCTGGGTATTTTTGAGACTCCAACCAACACTTAAAAGGTGCATCAGACAAATTGATGTCAAGAGATCCAGACCTTTTTCCTGGCTCTTCACCTTTTTGACACATCAGACCCACCATCAACTTGCCAATACCAATACACCCACTTACTCTCTTCCCTTTCCTAGGGTGACTCTGGGGGTCCCATGGTGTGTGACGGAGAGCTCCAGGGTGTTGTGTCTTGGGGGCATGGCTGTGCTCTGAGGAAAAAGCCCGGAGTGTACACAAAGGTTTGCAACTACGTCTCCTGGATCAAGGATACCATGGCATCTGGCTGAGCAGCACAGTCTTGGGAAGATATCAAAGATCTCACATGTGAATGAGTGATATCCATAAAGTCAACTGTGTGATATACAGTGTGTACAGTGTGGTTAATCAGTGCTTTTTTTGGTAGGGCATTGCTCCAGAACTGTTCGTCATTAGTTTAAAAATTTACTTACTCTCAGTGCTATAACTGACAGCTTGGGTAAACATGACTCAAAGTCACAATATGGAAACTGACAGTGTAATTTCCTGCGTGTGAAAACATCAAGCTGCCTTCCCTGGTTAAACAGTGATTGTTTATGTGAGTAGAAGATATTTAACCAATTATGTTATATGTAACATAATTGATTAAATGAGCAAGAAATAACTCACAAATCACAGATATCCATTTATAGTTTAAATCATTTTACTATTATCTTCCTATAATAATAATAATAATAATAATAATAATAATAATAATAATAATAATAATGAGGCATGTCAATCATACAGCCTTGGGTGGACAGACTGGACCAATCGAGAACAGATCAAAAACAGCCCAGGTGGATTAGGTTATTTAGGATTGCCTAGTACTACACAGTACAAAATATGTTTTTTTACGCTTGAGTAAGTGCACAGAAGATTGTTTGACCACTCAGTAATGACAGGGCCCTAATGTGGTTCCAGAACACTCAGAAGATCTTGGCACCGGGGGCACAGATGTCAGTCTTTTTAGTCATGCAGAATTCTACAAAGCATGTTCATGTGCAACGCACAAGTTACCGCAAACGAGTGACAATGTGCCTTTTTTCTTGTGGTACTGACTTCTGTTCTCGAACATTCAACTATGATGATGAATCAATGACATTTCAGAGCCTAAAGTCAGACACACCATGCATTTTAACCACGCCCGGAGCAATGAAATAGGAAATAGAGGGAAAGAAAAATAGCCTACTAAATAGCAGGATCAGAAAACAGGTATTGTGATAAACATATTTATATGTGCCATAACAAAATAGTTTAAACAGACACACAAATAGCTAAATATTTCAGTGCTGTCCTATTTGAGAAATTGTCCCACAATCCATGCTAAATAATAGAGTATAAAAACAAAATCTACTATTGTATAATATACTGTAAAATCCATGCAGGATGGCTATGAAACAGTCAACCTGGTGTTGTGCAGTAGATTGCTTCTAGAAAACCACAAGATGTAATAGACAGGTATTAGAAAATCAACTACAGCAAAGTAGTTCATTAAGGGAATCAAACAGACCATGCATGATGAGTAAACATACCAAACAACTCCATGAGCAAGAGGTGGCATGTTAGCTTAGCTTGTGTACTAAGATTTTTCTCATGGAGAAAACCCCACAGCAACATATCCAGTAAATACACTGACTAGCACAGCCCTCATGTATGAGATCATGCCAGGCTCTCCAGCTCTGCTGCTCAAGCTGGTGGTTCCTATTTGGGTCTGACATGAGACATGTTGATCGCTCGTGACAGCTCCTGTGGCTATGGGTGTGGACCTTAAATGAATGGTCAACAGATTTCACCGGAAAGAAAGTCTCCGGAGAAGTAATCATGGTAAAGTCAGAATAGTGACAGTGATTTAATAAACCAGAGAGGGCAGCTAAGTTCTTTGAGATCTTGCCAAGCAGCATAGGGTGGATGAGAGCAGAGGTTTTGTGCAAAAAAGTGCCTTGGCTCTGTGACCCTGTGACTTTTCCTATGTCCTTTACAACCAAAGTATCCAACATCCTTTTTACCCAGGTTTTCTCTTCTTATTTCTGCAGTTCAAGTGAGGAACCACCAGAGGGCAACATATAGCCTCAATATACAGTAAATCACAGCACTTAGTCCAGGGCTTGATTGCAGCCATGAGAGTTACCCATTTGATCACTCTCGTGGTTGATGAGATGGAATACCTCATCAGCCCACTGTATGGCAGCAGACGAAAGGATTGGTTTTGGCACAGCGGAATGCACTCTAGATCGCGCCCTCTCTCTTTCTGAATTGACTTTACAGTAATTCTCAACATAACATGACATAACATAACATAAAGAGTTTTTCCTGATGTAACTTTATGTTTTAAGTCACCCCAATAGTGATATGGCCTGTCATGACTGGCAATCCCCAGCAAAATTAGAAATATTTTAATGTCATTAAAATGTAATTTCAGCCAGTAGAAGATAAAACAATGAGAGAAAAAATGAAAAAAAACAAAACAAAACTATTTGATAATCAATGTGTTATATTGCCAACTGCGAGATAAAAACGTTTCCAGACTTTTTTGTTTGATCCATGTGTCTTTTTATAGGTCTCCTTGCCTTGAAAAAGTTGTGGGCAGTGGGCACCCCTGCCCTAGAGAAACAATACGCTCTTCCTCTACGTGTGACGTAGATTTCTATTTGCTGCAAAATTCCATACAATGGGAAACACTTTTATTAGTTTTGGTGTAGTTTTTATCATCACGAGTAGGCACAGCAGCACTCGCAGCCCAGTTGTCGCCATGGTAAAAACATCCCCAACTAAAAACAACTGTGAGGAGTGCGCACTGAGATGTCTTCAATCAGTGAGGAGACCACCGCCTTGCTCCTGACGCACGGCTGAGTCAACGGGCGCGCGCGTAATTGATAATTCCCCAGACAAAAAAAAAAAAAAGAGGCGCACACATGGCTCCATCCAAGTGAGAGTATTCAACCTACTATAAAGCCGGCAACTTCACGCCAGGTCGCCAGACAGAGAAATAGCGGAGTGGATGTCTCACAAATTTAAAACCAGCGGGATTTGACATCAGGTAGGGGCAGAGATACTCATTTATTACCTTTCATTTTCATTTTTTCATGACATTTTCTTAATAAACGATTGAGTACATTCATTAATTAAACAAAAACAAAGAGAGGGTAAAAATACACAATCCCTGTGATGAATACTGGTATGCCATCACTGATCATAAAATCTATTGCAGTATGCGAGATCAAATAATTTTTGGGGGGGATTCCATTTCCTACATTTTGTGTGATATTGCTGTTTTGTCATATAATTACATACATTCTATCAGGGATTTATTATTTTTGCGTGTCTGTTTCATCAAGTGAATACCAGTAAGCACATTCTTATTGCTAAAGCAGCTTTTAAGAAAGCTATTCCTTCAATTTTGTCTTAGATCTTATTCCATATGAGACATTTTGATTATAGCTAACGTTTTAACACATGCAAAACATTTAACATGTGCACTATATATAAGCTATTAATATAACCACTATTATTATATGTTATTGGTTAATGATATATAACTGAATTCTTGAATTAACAGGTTTGTTACATGACATACAAAAACTGGTTAGCCAAAGAGTATCTGTGTAACTGGTAGCTGGATTATTTCCCTTTTGTGGCTACAATAGGCCACATAAACTAACAATTTACATTTGACACACTCCTCTATCCAAAGCACCTCACTGTGCATCTCTGGCTGCAGTGGCAGACCTTGGACATGTGAATGCCACACTACCTATTTAGCTACACAGGAGCATGAGCTATACTGACACCTGTTCTCTTCTTGTCTCCCAGGTAAAGAAAAACAATGGAGCTGAAACCATTATTGAAGAGGCTGGGCTCAATAGTCCGTGCCTTCTTCACTTTCCTCTTCGCCCTTGTGGTACTGGGGGTGATGGTGTGGGCTTATGTTCAAGGTTTCCAGCTTGTGACCTCTGAGTATGGCATCATCTCCTTCGGCTTTTATGGACTGCTGCTCGCTCTCCATGTGTTGGTCCAGAGCTTCTTTGCCTTTGTCGAGCACCGGCGAATGAGAGCCCGCAAGGACCCCTGCACCTTTACCAAGACCATCGGCTTCACCATCTCGGCTTACCAGGAGGACCCTGTCTATCTGCGAGAGTGCCTCAACTCCATCAGGGCCCTCAAGTATCCCCCTGAACTGCTGCGCATCATTATGGTGGTCGATGGAAACACAGAAGATGACCTGTACATGCTGGAAATGTTCAGAGAGGTGTTTGCTGACCAAGACCCTGGCTGCTACGTATGGAAGAATAACTATCATACATGGGACCCCACCAAGCCCCAGGAGGATGGGGAGATAAGCGGAGTAAATGGCCCAGCAGGGGATGCTGATTTTGTGAAAGGAGAGGATCCACAACGAAAAGAGGTTGAGCACCTCATCAAAAGCAAGAGGTGTGTGTGCATCATGCAGAAGTGGGGCGGCAAGAGGGAAGTGATGTACACAGCATTCAAAGCCTTGGGGTCCTCAGTTGACTATATACAGGTAAATGATTTTCTTTTCTCAATCTATTTTTCAATCATATAATTTCTGTGATATCTCAGGACACGTTTTAAAAAAGCAAAATGACAATTTTACATAATTTTAAGAGCACAACTTACTTGAATCAAATGGCTGTGAATTTGGATGTTATTCATGTTGCTGGAACCCCCTGTTACCCCTCTCTCTCTGCTCCCAGGTGTGCGATTCAGACACTAAGCTGGACCCTCTGGCCACAGTGGAGCTGTGTAAGGTGTTGGAAAGCAACCCCAAGTACGGTGCGGTGGGAGGAGACGTGATGATCCTCAACCTGAAAGATTCTTATATCAGCTTCATGAGCAGTCTGCGATACTGGATGGCTTTCAATATCGAAAGGTCCTGCCAATCCTTCTTCAACTGCGTGTCCTGCATCAGTGGCCCACTGGGTAAGGAAAAGGAGTATTGTCTTTCTTTGAAATGTAGAATCTCTGATGTATTGCATTGCAGTGCACACTTCAGAGCACTTTTATAGCTGGTTGTAATAGCTAATATGTCTTCGTGTTTGATGGAAGGTCTCTACAGGAACGACCTCCTGCAGCAGTTTCTGGAGTCTTGGTACAATCAGAAGTTTCTAGGAACTCACTGCACATTTGGAGACGACAGGCACCTCACCAACCGTATGCTGAGCATGGGCTATGCCACTAAGTAAGTAGCTTGTTGACATTCTCATGCACAAAAAAATTAGTATAGCATGCAACTATCTTGGAATAATGTGATTGTACACAGCTGTCTTATATCCATGCAACAAGTTTTCATAAATCCTATTTGTATTACTTTCTTCAGATATACAGCCCGATCAAAATGCTACACGGAGACACCTGCCCAGTTCCTGCGCTGGCTCAACCAGCAGACACGCTGGACAAAATCCTATTTCCGTGAGTGGCTCTACAATGCGATGTGGTGGCACAAGCACCACCTCTGGATGACCTATGAGTCCATCGTCTCTGGTGTTTTCCCCTTTTTTGTCACCGCCACTATCATCCAGCTGTTCTGGACGGGCACACTGTGGGACATCCTCTGGGTCCTATGTTGCATCCAGCTGATTGGGCTGGTGAAGGCATCTTACGCCTGCATCCTGCGCAAAGACATGGTGATGGTGTTTATGTCCCTCTACTCTGCTCTATACATGACCAGCTTGCTGCCTGCTAAGTACTTTGCCATTCTCACCATGAACAAAAGCAGCTGGGGGACATCAGGCAGGCGTAAGATGGTAGGGAACTATATCCCCCTACTTCCTCTGTCAGTGTGGGCAGCCATTTTGCTAGGTGGGCTGAGTTACACAATCTACAAGGAGAGCCAAATGGGCTGGCTCACTCCAGCCAAGATACTGGAGACAAAGTTTATTATCTTTGGTTGTGTGGCTTACACGTGCTACTGGCTCCTTATGATGTTCCTCTACTGGGTGTGGTTCCGTAGGTTATGTAGGAAACGCTCTCAAAGTTACAAAGTGAGCGTATAGATTTGAAGTCTCTATTTAAAAACCAAGACAAAGGGTTATTTATTTGATTTTAACCACTTGCCTTATTTTATTCAGTTAATTTCATTTATTTATTTTGTCTTGCAGTTCAACAACTGTTTTGACAGGGGTTTTTCATGTAGCTGCTAAACCAACAAACTTTAAAGAAATACTAAATGTTACTGATAATATGGATAGCACCATATTATTATTGTTGTATACCAACTACCTGGGGAGCGATTGCTTTTTTCAGAGGCACAGAGTATTTTTGAAAAAGTAACACAAATATATGAAAAATGTTTGCCAAATGTTTGCTTAACATGGAGACACTGTTGCACATTTGAATGAAACTGTACTGAGGGCTGTGAAGCCCATGCACTTCTCAGGATTCTCTTCTTCAGACTATGATATGAGATTACTAGATGGCCTTCCATCAAATATTTATTCATGATATCTAAAGAACAAAAAAATTGTCATTGAGACTGCATTTTTGTGCTTAGGAATGTAGTTAGGAGAGTCTAAGGGACTATGGGTTGTGTTTCTCTTAAAAACATGCCGCTGGGTGCATGTAGATTGTATTGCCACAGGCCCTAAACTCACAAACAACTCCACTGAATGATGCCACAGTGCGTCAGATCAGTGGCCAGTACTTAACCATTCTCATTATTGCACTGGATCCTGGACTGCACTTTTTGCAGGGCTGCAGATGTACTTGAAGACAGAGAAAATGACAGTTGTAGTTATCTTACAGGGGTTGATATGTACAAACAAAGGAAAAGACATGTGGTACCTCTTTGAGAAAACTGTGTAATGGACAAAGCGTAATGATAATGGTAGTGCAGAGGTTTAGACAAGATCAGAGCATGTGATCACTTTTACTGAAACCTGAATTGTTGACTAGAATCGAGGCATTGGAGTGAAAAGTGACAGGTGGACAATCATACATCAAGTTATGTTAAAGGACAGATGTTTCATGAAATATTGTATATAATAGTTACTGTATATTAACTTTTCTCTTGATATGTGAAGCAATTGCATACTGAATGAGATGCCCTTTGCTTAGTTTTGATATTACTGAGCAAATTTTGTAAAAACCTGCCTGAATTCTTTATGTATGTTTTTCTAGACAGTGTGTATGTTGCTATCTTATATGCTGGAAATTGTCTCAAAATGTGAAAAGATGAATGATTTGGGGAACTTGTTTAAAAATTAACAAATAAAATATTTTTTCTGACATGTACGGTTTGGATCAGAGTTGCTTTTATTTGCCAAGTATAACTGGTGAACAAGAAATTTGACTTGGTTAACACAAAATCCAAGACATCTATTCAATATATATTTGACACATTAGTTACAGGATAAAATGTATCCAAGTAAACAAATCCTCAAGTAAACATGACACACTACATAATAATAGACAAAACATAAATCCACTTCCTGTATACAGTCATTCAGGCTTAAACAGTTCTTTGTGTGGTAGCACTGTCATAGTTGTAAACAGTTGGAGGTTATGAATATCTCATATTGTTGTAGTTCAGTGCACCACAGAGTCACAGTGGGACCAACATTGTTACAAAACAAGGTTGGGCCAGAACGGTAAACTCACAGATGTTGGTGCAAAGTACAAGTTGATGAATAGCAAAAGATGCAGGAATAGTAGACGTTTCCACATGTAGGTAGATAACTTGAGTATCTTATGTAAGTTTTGTTGTGCAGATAAGCAGGGATCTGTCAGTATGTCAGTGCAGGGTGTGTGAGAGTGATAGTGTGTGTGTATATGAAAGCATGCTTAGGGTTGCTGTTGTGGTGGGAGGCTTGGTAGAATTGATTAAGGACGGTGATTGCCATCGGTGCACCTGACTTGGTTGTCAAGGCAACTTTCAGAGTTTTTCCAAATGAGCTATAAGGCCCGCTGGCTGGCTGTGGTCTTGCAGAGGAAAGCTTTCGACACAGAGCCTTCCCTGAATCTCTAATTAAATTGACTACATACATCTCAGGATACCTGAACTATAAATGCCTCGTTTGTGGTGACTGGTTTTGGCACTGAAATCATCCTCCAGTATTTCAAACAAAACAAATCAAAATTATGTAAAATGTATTATCACATGGCATCATTCTAGACTGTCAAAATTGTACCTTCGTTTTTGGCAGCAGATCCCTGTATCTGTATTCTCTGTCATGTTATCAGTGTCAGAAACACCAACTTCAGCCATGTCTGGGTTAGCTTTAGCATTTGCAATAAAAATATTGGATAAATTATAGAAGTAGTTCATATTCATAATATTTCTTAATATATTTTTTGCCTACACTGCTCATATGAAACTCAGTCTTCATTATTTTGGGGTTTAGACAAGTAAGACAAATAAGATAAGCAGTAGAAACCAATAAGGCACTTAAGAGGAAACAGAACAGTACAGAACTGTATTTTTTTATGCATAGTTACTCACGTGAACAATCACATAGTTGGTTAGTGCTCTGCTTCAAAGATATGCACTTAATTCTAACTTGATATGCTTCTTAGTTTGGAGGGACCTCCTGTTTTGTTCTGCTGCAGAGGCAACATACCTGCGGCTGACGGTTACAGGTACAGGATAGTCAATTTCTCAAGGACAAACTCTGCTCTCAGGCAACAGCCAGTACATTTCCATCCCGCTACACCCCCCCTGTTGTGCTTTCAAGCACAACATCACAAGTACAAGGACATGATTACAAGTTGATGTTCATTAGCTCTCTGACTTTCTTATCAGGGTCTTCTGAACCTCTAATGTCAAAAGGAGCCTCTCATGTACTTAACCACTGCCAGCCAATGCCACGGTGGCTTTAGAGAAAAAGTAGAAAAACACAAAGAAGATGAACTTTTGCATAACATGCATACTATACATAAAGCAACAAGATTAAATACAATGGAGATCACATGCAATAATGAGAAGCCAAGTCCTCCTAGATAGATAACCCACAAATCATCTGTATCATCATGTAGCTTGGTAACTTGATTTCTTATGTGATCTGCTAATTTATGAGCATCTTTAGTAGTACAGGGGTTGAAAGTACAACACACGGTCTGTTTAACAGCAAACTAACTCCCTGTTTGGCTCACAGATAATCTAGGCTGACTGTTCCGCATGGCAACAGTACAAATTGCAACCATTCCTGTGGACATTTTGTCTAGGGTTGTTGTGGTTGGGTTGACGACTCTTGCCAGAGCATCTGAGATGACTCTTGTTTCTTTAATGGTTCAAGCAATTCAATACACACGAAAGAGAGTGATCATGAATCTGTCAAAAATGTTACATTTAAGTCTAGGTCTGTATGTGGGTAAGACATCCACGTGTCTGTATATTGCAGGGATAACAAGTACCCGGTAACATAATCAGGAAGGAAGAGGGCATGCACAAGTTTTTTCCACATTCATTACACATATCATTGATAGTTTTAAACACTGTATTCTTAAAACTGATAGACTACTGGAGGAGGAAATATATGGAAAGGATCCTCCTGCAGGACGGCGACATTATCAAGAGAACAGAGAGTCTCAGGGTTTGTATAAGGGGACTATGGGAGACAAGGGAATGTGGCCACAGCCTTAGCATTATGTTAAAAATCAAAATAAGGGATGTCATGAAAACATATTGATTGTTGAAATCAACACGGGGGGAATAATAATTAGGATAGGATTAGAATTAGATAGAATTTTAGCATCTCTTGAGGGGTGTGTATAAGCTGGGCAGCCAATTAACTGAAACTGAGAGATAAAACTTAACATTTCAAATGAGTTGGGCAAGGAGGAAAGGATTTTATTCAGTTTAAACTGAGTGATGTACTTGTGGGAGGAATTCAAATCTCTTGTTAATCTAACTCATATCTAAGGTGGGGCTGTGGTTTATGTTTTTTTTATAGAGGCTGAAAAGAAGCAGAAGTGTCAAATATCTGATTCTGAGAGTGACTCCTTGTTATGTAACAAAATGTTGAGGAGCTCGAATGAAGCTGCTACAGGTGGAGCAGAGCTGTCGCATTCTTTCTGACAATCAATAATGTGTGGGACTAAACTGGCAAATTTTTGTGTTCAGTGTAAACAATAATAAATGTTGTAAATGAGACACTCCCGATTTCACAAACAAAGTGGTACTTCACTACACACATCAACACCCACACAACATTTATTCAAATCTCAAGTGTACCTGTGTCAGCCATCTTGATGTTTTAGAGCTGAGGATGATGGATCAGGTTCCTCCAGCACATCAGGCATTCTGATGTTAGGCGTGGATGTGGAGTATTACTCATGGAAACTTGTTAATAATTACAAGACTTTGTCATGTATCCTATTTTGATTCAAAGTAAAATTCTTTAATGTGCAGTGACAAAAAAAAGATATTTTAATGTAAGGTAATGTAAATATAGTATTAATTATAATAGTGTAAATTAGGGCTGAGCAATATATTGATATTGTATCTCTATGGTGAAATAAGACTAGATATCCTCTAATCTGGTTTTAAGGCTGCACTACAATAAAGGGAGGTCATTTACTAAACTTCTAGGTGTTTCGTTAATTGCTTCTACCTGCTTGGTCATCATATACGCATTAACAGTGGTTGATGTGGTGGTTGTGTAAATATTATATGAGATATATAAATATATAATAATATAACAGTATTGTCACAATGCCAATATTGAGGTATTTGGTTATAGTCTCAGTATTTGGTATATGGTCTCGTACCATCCAACAGCCCCCACGTCACTGAAGTTGATGCTCTCTCTCCACAGTTTCATTTTTGTATCAAACCTGTTTTACATGTGACTATTCATTCTTTCATGGCAACCTAAACATATTTACCCCATGTCCTATGTTCAATAACTGTATTCAATTCCAGTACCCTTTTTTTAACCCCTTAACACCTGATTTTCCCTCAAATTCCCCTTTAAGCATCTTCAAGGTTAGAATTTTTTATTCAATATTGTGTAACAATGTCGGAAACATATATACTGGTTACAGACTTTCACTGAAGCTCTATCACATTCATATTGACTTAAATATGAGTGTAATAGAGCACCATTACATCAAATAGAAAATATCTACATGTCTTGTGCATCATTTTATACACATTTCCCTGTAATTCAGAGGGCCATATTTGGTATTTTTGGAAATCTTGGGATCTCCACTAGAAAATTTTGTGGATTTGAACAAAGCTCAGCCGTGCAGCAATTATGAACCCACCAATGGGATAGCAGGAAGTCCTGTTGGCATGTGGTCATAAAATACAGCATGCTGTACCCATAGATGAAATACACGTGCTGCCCACCCAGCTGACTGTTGTAACGATAATCTGCCACCTCCACTTTCATTCAGACACGTTGCCAAAAAAACAAGGGAGGATCTGACCAGATGGTGACCACCAGCATCATCAGGAAACGCATGCAACTCAACACATGGCCAGTCAGTGAGTCAAACACTTTGATGGTTGTTAAAACAACGGCAGCTTGGCAGACGATGATATTTTCTCACATGAGTAGGACAGCCTGGATTGCCCCAAGATCAGCATCAGCGTTACTCATCAGATTTCAGAAATGCCCTGCCACTGGCCTTTGTACGACATAAAACAACCACATCAACATCTGACATGGGTATTTGCACTCACCCCACAGTGTCTGGTTGAATGTTGCAATGAAATTAATCTTCAAATTACGTAGATATCATGGTCTATTTTATTCCCCTCAACATTAAATCATTGGGACGCCTAACGCTGTTGACACCAGCCTCACAAACAAAATTAAATGTCAAACCCCCCAACTGTTTTATGAGAATATCAGAGCCTTAATGAGTCAAGGAAGGGGATTTAACATGAAAATGCTCTTGGGAAAGGGGAAGAAAACTGTTGTGTTTCCTGATGATGCTGGTGGTAACCAACATCAGGCCAGATCCTCCCTTGTTTTTTGGAGAATGAACTTGAATGATATTGGAAAAGACAGATTATCATTACCACAATCAGCTGGGTGGGTTACACTTATTTATGCATGCATGGATTTTGTATTTTATGACCACATTATTTTATGTATTTTATGGCCAGAAGATCTGAATTTATGTTGGAAAACTCTTTATTTAATTATGAAAAGTTGGGAATTGGAATTGAATATAGTTACTGAATATGGGACTTGGGATAAATATGTTTACGTTGCTGTATGCTAGGAAACCAGGAGTCTGACGAAGCCAAAGATCACTTCCCCTCTGCTGTTTTCAATTAGCTTGTCGTTCCCCACCCTGTCTGGGCCTCACACCCCTCCAGCAGGAAGGAGGAACACTTGCAGCTGGCACACATGTTGGGGTGCACGTTCAATCTGTCGCAAAGGGGAAGGAGAATTATGGGACAGAAAGCTGTGGAGATCATGTTGCGAGTGTGTCACAACACCAACTGACTGTTAAACCCCCTCCGGTTTCAGAATCATTCCATCTGAGTGGCTCACTATCATTTCCAGGAAGCTGGTGGTCTCTCAAGGAAGATTTGCTGGAGCTTTCCCTGCTGCAGTAGCTCTTCGAGGACCGGGGGGGAGGCACTGCGGTGGTCCCCATTACAACTGCTTCCGTCATGGCTGTCGTAATAATGTCATAATTAAAGCAAGATGAAATGCAGGGAAATCACGACACCATAGTATAAGATTCAAATCATTTGGAAAGTACAAGTTTCATCTTCACAATATCAAAATGAAACAGCATACAATGTCAACTTTCTGTTTCCTTTTGTTGCGGCTTGTGCTTGCTGCCGCCTTTACCCTTATTTCTATCTCTAGATTTATTGTCTACATTTTATTCTTTTTCCCTTACTCCCTATGCAAGCTATATGCGCCACAATATGCAATAAAAAACACACTAAAAGCTACGTGAGTCACTCTTACCACTACCTAAGTCAAAACAATGGCTGCTCTCTGGAAAGCACAAAACCTTGAGGAACCCGAGTGGGGTAGGGTTGAAAAAATGAAACTTATGAGGGGAGAAAGTCCTATTAGATCATAGATTCTGTTCAGTTATTTTTGGCACTCTGCATTTGAGCAGATTGAACTGAGGGCGTTCCCTTAGTCTGTCGGGACATCGGCTCTCGTCTGACTACTTCTGGGTCAAACGTAGTATGCATGTAGTACGCACACTCATATTGGTGGGGTTTCCATCATTTACTGGAATTTGAGCAAAAAGCACATATTTTGATGCTGAATGCAGTTGGACACCGACCAGAATCCACAACTATGTATGGAAACTGAGCAGAGAAACAGTTATGGTGGTGAAATAAAAATTAGCCAAAGGTCAACTCCACTGAAGATAACCTTACTGAGGTTAATTGACATCATACTGACATTATCCACAAGAGAATAATCTATTTACAGTGTTACATAATGATACAGGGTTTTCAAAAATATGAAAAATGGCAAGAAAACAAGCAAATAAGTGACCCATGATTGCATTCCTAGGATAATGACTGCTGTACAATTTTCTAAGCATCCTCAAACAGCCTCAAACAGTTCAAAGTTACAGGCTAACCAGATGAATCACAGCTTTTCTCCCCATGAAAATCTGAATGAAAAGAAAGATTTATGGATCTGTCAATAAGGAGCTCTGTCCTGAGGGTCAAGCTGCAGGTGGAGCCATTTGTGACGTTCATCCAGAATGATGCTTTCATCTTTAGGGACACTCCTCTCTGTTGCCTGTCACCTATTAAGATAGAGAGAGTTGGGGTCCAGCAGGGCCAAGTAACTACTAATCTGCACATTTGCGTTAAAGGACTGGTGCTTCTCAATATGAGGTTCAGTCCCGCAGCTTTATTGCATTCTGCAGTGCTGTGGATGGATGCAGAGAATTACACAAGCATAATGGAAACCTAAATTTGGCAAACGTTGACACAATCCAGAATATACATTTCCTGCTTTGAGGACACTCGCAATGCATCATCCGTTGCCCAGACAACTGAACAAACCACTGGAAAAAAATACAAGCATTCAGCCTGTTAAATGACGAGTTAGGTGATGACTCATGTCTGAATATATTTAGATACTCTACAAGAGCTTTATAAGACTTGCAGCTCCCAGTTAGTCCTCACTTTGTGTTTTCTCCGTGAGTAACAGACCATCATGTATTTAAAGCAACATTAATTCTAGCTTTCCAGACTGTCAAAAGGATATTTAATGACTGACCAGCTGCAGAAACATGCGATGCTGAGGCAAACACACACACACTATGTGAGAAAAATGAAGTAAAATAAGAACTTTTCACTGTTTTAAACACTGAAAAGTAAAGGATATGATTATAGATTTGGAAAGTAGTGGTGAGGGAAAACTGAACATCAAATGTATGTAATGTGAATTTGAATTTATAATCAGTTATTGTATTGTATTCTTGACATCATAAGTACATGGTGTGATAACAGTCTTTATTTAGTATATCTCTTGTTTCCAATATGTTTCTTCTCATAGAAAAAGAAAAAGAGAAGAGAAAAAAAAAGAAAAAAACATGAAATAAAAAAGAATTAATGAGAACAAAAACACACAACGTGGACAAACATCAAGACATAGCAAAGAATTAATTTGCATTAGCTTGCCAAATTGTCTTAGTAGCACAAGATCATTTTAAAGTTGGTATGCAAAAGGGAAGTAAGAGCAAACAAAATGTACAATATTCAGAGTAAACGTATAAAATTTCAGAAAATGGAAATACTCAAGTAAAGTGCAAGTACCTGAAAACTGTATTTGAGTAAATACACATAACTACCTTCAACCTCAGTCCTTAGCCCATCCCTGGACCAGCTCCTTACACCCAACCTGCCCCCACTCCCACTCCCAGGAATTCATTAGCTGCACAATTTTCCTTTCACACATGGGTCATAAAGATTTTACAGGTGGACACATATCATCACCTGTCAGCCAGGTACAAGGCATATTCATACTGAAGCAACATTAATATTCATTCACTATATAACAGAGATGTGTCAACGTAAAAAAGAGAAGAAAGGAACAAATTCATGTACGACAAATTCAATGTAATAATTTCTTAAAGGGGCTGATGAGCAGGTAAAATTCTAGGAGGTCATTCTGGGATTTTGCGTTAGATCTTTGTAAAAATTCATTGTGAATCACTTGCATTTGTTCATGTAGTGAACTGAGATGTACAGATTTTTTTTCTTCAAATGTTATCCAGTGCTCACGTTTCATATGAGGTCTTAACTACTGGGGGCAGTACCTTTATTTTATTTATTTATTTTCTTAGAAAATAGTGGTTTGTGAAGGGGGCACATCTGCAGTGAGCTGTCTTTTGACACAAAAAAGGAGCCCACTGGCTTTCTCAGCCATCTGAAACACACCACACTCCTTGATACGCTCTTAAATTCAAGACTGAACCCCTTAGTTTCACTTGAAGCCAGATGACTTGACAAAATCAAGGTCTATTTCAGGGGTATCTTAATCTTTGTTTAAATTCAGGGGCAATCAAGGCTTTCTTGATATCCCTTCATATAGCAATTCAGGGATAATTAAAATGGTATTTGAAATACCTTAATAGTGTACTGAAGATGCTATCTTCCATTTAAATTGTAAATTTGTGTTTTTATGTTTTAAATGTGGAATTTCTGGGGTAATTCAGGGATAATATTATAAAATGTATCAAATTAAGGTAAAATCAAAGGGGAAGTAATACCTCTTTATTATTTCAGGAATTAAGTAAGAGACCCATTAAAATTACATAAATTGAAGTTTTTATGTGCATTTTATAGCATCCTAGAATTAGTTCAGAATTTCTTAATCCGTGCAGAAAGCCCATTAATTTTCATTTTCCATTTCCCAAATAAGAACATTGTGAGGACGTTTAAATTAAGGGATCCTTTTTCCTAGTGCAGTCAGTGGAGTGCAGTTCTGAAATATTAAGCATTTCATTTCTGGCATCTGTGACACATGTTGTACCGCTAAATCCAGCTTTACATCTTAATAAGGCCTATGAATGCAAAATATGAAAGTCATATGAACGAAGAAAATGATTTTAAGGGAGTCCAAATAGAGAGGGAGCATTCTACTTAACTCGGTCAAGGTTCAGCTCTGGCTGACCTTGACTGACATGCACGAGAGGAACCCAAAGTGTGAACTCGCCGCCTATTGGTCGGTGGGGCTCATCGTCCCGCTCCTCATCCCGCCTCAATTTTGGTGCTTCACTACCGGGTGTTATACGTCACGATCCAGTCATGGCCGCCCTCAGCAACGGTATAGATAGTTATATTTTGTTGTATTCAGGCTTAACGTCGGTGATCAGCAGGGAACGCGCCTCTAAATGTTTACATGCATGCATGAATGAATACACGAATGCATGTTTACAGATCGGGACTTTGGGAAAGCCCATGAGCCTGCAAGCAGTGCTGTCTCTGGATTTATCATCTGAGATAAGAAAATACAGTGGAATCAAACAAAATATGACTTCGGTTATTAAATGACATGCTGCCGACAGACTCCAGGCAACAGCCGTGCAGTGTGATCACACACTCTGCGCCGTGTTGTGTCTATCACACGACTCACTGCATCAACCAGCTCCCACCTGCACAGCTGATATGCTGCTCCAGGTTGTCTGGTGATTCTTACCATCAAACTATGGACATTTGTCAGGAGCTTTCTCATACAATATTTTAATAATGTAGAAAACTCTGCATTTAGTTGATAGGGAATTATGCAGACTTCAGCAGCTTCACACCTGCCCTTTGGAACAGAGCTTGTATAAAAAGAGTGGACTATATGGTAGCGGGCTACACCCGTGTGTTAAAGCCACCCTAAACAAAAATGACTTAAAATTGAATAATATAGGGATTAGTCTAGCAGTTTTCTGTGGCAAATGCAAATACTGAATTAACCTACTTTATGCAAACAAGCAATTTGCACTTTTTAAAAACTTTACTACAAAGCAAGTTTTACAAGTTCATATTTCTGTTTCTGCTGATATGTTCAAAAGTATTTTTTGTTATATGAAATGGAGTGCATCTCGCCTTGCATTCTTGACCTACACCACATCAGAAATCTAAAATCTAACAAGGCATTTAGTTTTGAATGTCGAATATGATGGCTAATATATGACCACAGTGTTATGTTCTCAGATAAATGCAATGATTATTGCAATTAAAGTATTTGTTCATCCTCAAGTTTCATCTCTGTCTTGATTTTGGGTTTATTGTCTTTGGCTTTGAAAACATCAACCAACCAGAGCTCTGATCTGATTGTCTGTTGTTTTTTATTAATATCAACGCAGGATGCAAATTTAAATTAAATACTGAAAAAATACAATCAATACAATCAATACAGGGCACTGGAAGGCATAGGAGCTTTATTATATTCTTGGATATTTAGCTTTGGTGCTCAGCTTCTCCAAAAACAGCGGATATATTCTTAAGGAACTGGTTTACACCCATATCTGCCAACTGTCCAAACAGCTGTCTTCTACCCCACCGGTGGCTGTGTCACGACTCACTGTCTCCATTAACCAGCACTCTTTCCATTCCTGTTTCTCAACCAACCCAACCAACCACCCAACCCAAAATACCCTGGTCTCAGTCTAGTTAGCTCTACTTCATCCTCCCTGCTCATCAGCTCTGCTTCCTACGCTCACCGAAGGTCAGATGTTAAACAAATGACTCCCTTTACTCCCTTTCTCCTATTCCCACAAACACTGTTTATGGAGGCTTTCCTTGATGATACCACAACAATAATACCAACATCCACCCTTTCTTTATACAAAGCTGCCTTAGCTGCCCTATCCTCCACCCTTATACAAGCAGACCACCAAAACCCTGTACAACATTCTTATCTCCCCAGCCTATACCCATGTATTTCTATTAGAATTAGTATTACTATTATTATTATTATAACCAATATCCATCCATATATTATAATATCCATATTATAATACCCAATATCCCATACCAGGCCAGTCCCACTGACCAAGCAGATGCAAGTCCAGCCTTGAATGTCATCTCCTTAATTTCAGTAAATGTGTCATGGTGATAAAAGAAAAAAACAATTTTTAATTTCATGGTTAAAAAAACCCCAAAACATGAATAAAAAAAGTTAGAAGGTATAATGTACTGTATGTGGACTGGTGGACTGGACACTTGTGATAAAGAAGTGTGTTTTGCCCTCTAGTGGTGGAAGGAGTCAGATACAGGTTTCTGGAAACTATGACGTAACCTTCAGCGGACGAGAATAGTCTTGATGAAATGGCTTTATTGCACCACATATATCTCCCTCACCAGACATCTCGGCTCTTCATCTCCCTCTTCTTGATCATCATCACTTGTGCTCTCTGGTCTTGACCCCCAGTACACCGCCCTGAAATGGCCAGAGACAAAGTGGGAGATGTGATACCACACTGTAACCTTATAATATGCAGTCCTCTTAGCTTTATATACATAATAGCTATAGGGACATCTTGAATTAATTTTGAAAGTATGCATATCCCTGTCTCTTTGCAATATATGTCTCTTATTGTGCAAATAATAGCTCTGTGTTACCCAAGGGACAGGAACAGCAGCAGCAGTGAAGCAGTGAGACAGGCAGTGAGAAGCACAGGTGATGGGAGGAGGGAGAGGGAGCGGGGAGGACCACCGGGCGCGGGGACGATCCGCCCTCCAGGGAGGAGAGACAGGTCGAATATCTCCTGCAGCTCCGAGTGGCCTTCCACAACCCGGGGTGTCACTTGGAGAGAGAGGTGGAGGGAGATGCTGAGGTGTGTAGTTGATGGAAGGAGAATGTCAACACAAATGAACAACATCAAAGATAATTTGGTGATTAAATTTTTGTTTACTGAGTGAGAAAATTTGAGGTGACAAATCCTGATATGTAAGTCTTGTAATAATTCCTGTGGTGTAACCATCATAAGCTGGTGGTCTGTTACCTGTGAGGTAAAAGTACAGTCTGACGATGGAGTGCTGGCCTGCATAGATCTCACACTGGTAGGTGCCGTGATGCTGCAGACCGGCGGAGGGGATGGAGTAGAGTCTGTCCACCCCAACAGTCACCTCTTGAAACTGATACACCTGCTGGGTTTTCACCTGCCAAGGAAACAAAGGTTGGCTGACATTCTGTTGGCATGCATATGCATAAGCTGTAATCATCCCATCAATGTGTTTTTAAAAGCGTTTTTTTATCGTCCGACACAATTTTGTTGGAAAACACTAATTGCTGCCATTCTTTTATGAATATAGAATGAATAATCTGTATAGGAAATTACCAATTAAATTATGTGAATAATTTCCTTTTGATTTTTGGTTTGTTTGAGACTGCATTTTTCTTACTGATGTACAATAAGCTATATACACAGCTACAATACTTCCTGAAACTCAGATGCTCTTTTATTTCCTGTGGAACAGAATTGGACTGAACTAATTAAACCAGGTGTGTTTGATTGCAGCAGCCAACAACAACGAGCAAGCACACCTGGTTTAATTAGTTTAGTCCAATCCTGTTCCACAGGAAATAAAAGAGCGTCTGAGTTTCAGGAAGTATTGGAGACGTGCATATGGCCTATTGTAGAGACAGATGTATCTAATAGACCTGCCAGATAATGCAGTTGTATACAGCTGTACAAGGCACTTGCTTCCCAAAAACCTGATGGGTGTGTGAATATAAAATTGATAGATGATACAGACAAGAGAAGAGAATGAAGGAAGTAGAATGAAGAAGCAGCATTGTATACAGGCAGGGACATTAACATGTCAACTACTTTAACATCTGTCCCTGAGGCTTTAGGTAATGATGGCAATAATGGCAACTTAAGATACACTGTTTCTAATAATATACTGTAAATATGGCAAGTGTTATAGCAGGGGGCCGGAATGGTTAGCCATGCCCAAGTCAAGCATACCTCTGCAGCAAACCTCCAGATCACCTCGATGTTGTGAGGTAAGGGAAACGGCACGTCGCACCACATTCGAGCCCTGCTGTTTTCCAGTACTTTGATTTCTTTAACTGAAACAAACATGTATCCACCCACACAAACACACAGGCATGCATGCACACACACACACGCACAGAAAACATTCGCATGGGTGCAGCTCTTGCCGTCTGAGCCCTCCTAATGATAATACTTAAGCCCAGTCTCTGAGGAGTGGAGTAAAAGTGATGATATGCTAAACAGTGACTATGCTGTACAGGGTTGATACGAATACCATGGTGTGTGGGAGTCAACTGTCACCTTGCATAAAGAAGCCAAGGACTTAAAGAGTACCTTTGGGGCTTGGTGCAAAAGATATTATGTGTGGAAATAAAACCTAGCCTCGGTCTCTTTTTCAAATCCCGACTTTCTGCTAAGAGCATTTTAAGGATCAAAAGCACCAAGTGTACGCTTGTGAAGGTGAAAATACAGTTATGTAAGACTGTGTCAAGTCTGGATTAGTATCCCATAATTTTTTCAGCTGAAAATGGTGATGTAACAGTATCAGTAATCCAGTATTTATTATTATTTTTATTTTTTTTTTTTTACTCAAGTGTAGTGAAGACGTAATTGCTCACCTGGACAGTCAAGAGGGAACTCACAGGAGTCGTACTGGCAGGTAATACAGTTGTATACAGCACCTGCTTTCTGAAAACCTGATGGATGCGTGGAAATAAAATCGATAGATCATACAGACAAGAGAATGGATGAAGCGGAATGAAGAAACAGCATTGTATACAGGCAGGAACATTAACATGTCAACTACTGTAACATCTGCCCCTGAGGCTTTAGCTAATGATGGCAATTATGGTGACTTAAGATACACTGTTTCTAATAATATACTCTAAATATGGCAAGTGTCTAAGACAGAAATGATAAATTACAGCAGCTGAAATGCAAGGAAGGTACTGACCGCATGGAGGGAAACATCCAGAGACTGTGAAAAGAATGCGGGGCAGTTCGTTACCACGGGTTTAGTTGACTTAGATTACTCAATTAGATTTTTTACACAGCAATTTTATGAAGCAGTAAGAAAGTGGCTGGTGTCCTAATCGAGATCAGAGGGAGACGTAATGACCTAATATAGGCCTTACTACAGATGAAAAGATGAAGGAGAGGGGAAGGGAACATGTCTCACCTCTAGGCAGTTTGGAGGCAGCTGCAATGAAATTGTCTGCTGCTGTCTGCAACCTCTCCTCATATATTGTGTCTGATGGATGGAAAGGAGGAGTAGGAGGAGGAATAAGACAGAAATATTTGGCTCAACGTGTCTTGCTGAAATGTGTGCTCTAGGGCGTCATTTCTGAATCTCCCATTTCTGACTCTCCCCTCCATTCCTGGCCTTACTTCACAATTCAAAAGCCCTAAGACTAATTTACGTGCATAGTTAAATGGCTAACAAGGCAGGTGGCTGGCTACCATTATTCAGCTTCTTGTCAAACTCCTCTGCTAAGGGCAGGACCTCCGCATCCAGAATTTTCTTCAGCTCCTTATCATAGCCTTCCCCTGCAAGATGCAAACATATCACATAATCACAAGCCAACTTCCTTAATTGTATATAAGCAGATGTGTTGATACTACTCATTTATTTTCAGGCGAATCCTCAATTTGCTGCTTTTACTGTGTGTGCCATGAGGAAAAAATAGTGAAGCATTACAACAAAAATCTTAAAAGGACCGATTCTTCCTCACCCACTCTGCCAGCCTCAATAACTCGTCCATTGTTGTTGAATATGCGGTCTAGTTTCTTGAAGCAGGAGTCAACATTCCTCACATTGTGCTCAGTCAAAATGTGACCCCAGCACAGCCGAAGACTGTCTTGCACGTCAACAAAGCACTGATAACAGCTTAGAGAGGGGCTGAACAGCAAGCTAGCATATAACACCCACAAAACAGGCTTCCACATTTTCAGCATGCAGTAACAGCATGTGGAAAATGTTTAACTCCGATTCTAAAACCGTGTTCATCCACGGAATTCGAGGCATGATGTCATAGTGGCTAAGAACGTGGAAATTCCAAGCTTTCAAATTCCAGGAGACACTGCTGTAATCAAAGCTGTTACTACGGATTTGTTGTCCATAGTCGAGCTAGAGCCTCATATCCCAAGTTAAATAAACAGTGGGATTTTGAATGTATCCTGCTCACATTTTCTCAACATGCTTGGGTGTGAGAGGAGAGCATCACAGCCTCCCCTCTACTTCCCTCCATTCTATTGTCTCTAGTCCCCATTTCCTGCTGCCTCAATGCACCAGTTTTACTGCAGAGCACAGAGATGGAGTGAGCCAAGGAGGGAGGGGGAAGGGAGTGGGGCAGATGAAGAGAGAGTTAAATGCTTATGTACGTAGAGGGATAAAGTGGGAAGCCTGTCTGCAAGAAAACCCAAGAGAAATATATAAAGGATAAAGTCTAACTGGTGGTCTGGAGATGGGGAAACTGAGAATGAAAGCCAAGTAGAAAAAGAGGGATAAAACGTAGAGCAGCAGAGGACACCAAAATCAATAGGATAATGAGCAGCAGAGAAAGTGCCAATCCTTGCTTGAGGAGATGATTTTTTTTTTTTTTGAAAAGTCGAAGTGAAAGAATGCTAA
>OMLF01006746.1:2209-50969 GCA_900302615.1 Holocentrus rufus | reverse complement strand
GGGGGTAGAGTCAACAGTAAGTCATCCACATAGTCTGTCTGCTCCAAGCCCTTTCCTCTGCAACCATGAGCTCCCCGCTCACATTGTTCCACTGCAGTGAGGGTGATAGAAGGGAGAGAAGAGGAGAAAGAGAAAGATGGAGGAAAGGGAGGAAGATAATGTGAGCCCATGTTCATGATCTGCCTTTTGGCCGGTCTGAACCGCCCGAGTCCAAGACAGGAACTACCTGTGGACCGTTGGAGGCGTGGCTGATTGAGGGTTAAGCACCCATGGTTACTCCCCTTTTATTTTTATAGTGATATGTGAGTGACAATGTCTCAGACAGTTTGGCCCTGATCTCGAGCTCAGTGTTTTTCCAGTCCAGCCCTTCCTTATGTATGGAACTGTCAGGGAATTCCTGGAATGTCTGGCTTTTTCCCTTTTTAAAATGTTTTTATTTCCACAAAGCAAGGAAGAAAGTTTTGATAGAATTTATAATTTTGAGGATAGCCTAGCTTAGCCTTTGGATATGATACTGAGGAAACACAGCTCACCTCTTGATCTCCCATTTCAAGTTTCACTTCCAACGCTTTGATGAATCATACTTTTCTATTGTGAATTTCCTCATTTCCTCAAGTAATTTCACCTGACACTTTGTATAAACAGAAGTATACTTCTACCCTTCCATAGATTGTTTTGGTACTTCATTCATCAGAAATGTAGCTTGAATATAGCTTCACGTTTCAGCTTTGACCAAGGTTAACCTTTTGAAGAAGTAAGAATAATATTGAATCCTTGACTTCATACAAGATAGCTTTCATTAGAAAGCTGCTCATTCTACACTTCTTATTATACGTGGCTTGCTGTAAGTTTCCATTTGCTACTGGGCAGCAATGCAAAAAAAAAAGTCTTTTATCCCAATATGGTTTGAGCTTGTGTCTTATAGTAGTCTAATATTTTTAATAAGACATTAGGGTAAATTACCTTGATTTCTCCTCGGCGGTGTTTCTTTTAACATAGAATTTTCTGAACCCCCTACCCCCTACACTGGGGCCGATGGTTTGTGCCAAACATACTGAAACTGTTAAGCACTCTGGCTCTTTAAGCAACCACAGGGGTGAAGTATGATGGGTTTCAAAGAGTAGTGCGGCTCTTTGAAGTGCCGCTGCCAGGATCTGCCAGGTATGCTGCATCAGCACTCTGAGAGCTACAACCCCAGTCCAGTCTGCTGACAACCATAGGGCTTATGAACCACACGACATATCTCCAGACACACACAATTAACTCAGCTGTCATTCCCAGTGCTGTATTCATTTATGACGTTTGTGCACTGTGAATATGACGTGGGCATTGTAAAAACCTGTTATTGACAACCAGATATTCAGGCCACATTCAAGGGGACTAACACCAGAGTGACCCACAGTTTGCTACATTACGTCTCCTTTACCAGTTCTCAGAAATCCATATTGTCCTTGGCATTGTAATAAGTTGGTATTTCTACTTGATCCTGGACTCAGCTCACTTCTTGGCTCCAGTAAATGTTAATTTCCAGTAAGTTTTGGGTGCTGCTTTGGGCTTGCTAATAGCAGTTGTGGTTTGAGTTTGTGATGTAGCTCTATACTCAGTCTGCAACAGGTCATGGCTGGTCCACTGTATTTATCCCTGTCAGCTGAACACTCACAAATGCATCTTTCACTTCTTTAACACACTCGGCATAGCACATTTAGCTCCATTTTCTTCTCGATGTACAAATAGCTACAAACTACATATCACCTCCAGCTTAAGTTCATTTATTTAGACCGCCCTCCATCGCAAGCATGTCTCTAAGGACTTTACAAAGAACGAGCCTACCTAGATCTAACTAATTAACAATAAATCATAGAACAAATGATGAAACACAAACACAAGGAAGCAAAACAAAGCACAAGACACAAAATAGCAAGTTCTAACAGGATATAGTAAACCTACCTATCCTCCAAAGCCTAGTCTGCACGTCACCACCAGCCTTAGACCCTCAGTGCATGCAAGGAAAAACTCCCAAGGAAACCTTATTAGGAAAAAAGTGGAAGAAACCTTAGGCCAGCCAAGTCGAAAAAGGGATCTCCCACCAGGACGGCTGAGCATGCAGTAGGTGCCGGGACAAACAGGGAAAGTAACACGGACAGCAACAATGACATAAGAAACGGCTGAGACAAGAAAAACATGATGCAGGGTAGAAATGAGAGCACAGTTGGCAAAAATGTCCGCAGAAACAAGGGCAGCACCCGTACCCACAGCCAGGTAGAAAAGCAGCGTCAGAGATGGGACCCTGGCCAGCGCTAACAACCACAGAAGCTAAGGCAACCCCCATTTTCAGCTGCCATGCAGAAACACCACAGTGTCTCTGCAGGGTCTTGTTCACTCTATGACCATTATGACTGAGAATCACCACCATCATATTAGTATATTAGTATGGATATTTTTAGTTATATTCAGTATTTTGTCAAACTGTTGTTTTACTTGGTGTGATTTTGTAAAGATGTTTCATTCCAGCAGATTTTGCGACTTGCTGAACCAGAAATCCACCTGACCAAAAAAAAAAAAAAACCTATGAAAATTTAAAACTTGTTTTTTTGATGTCTGCCTTGTTTTTGTAAAGCATCATTTTTATTCACATCAATTGGAGCCAGATGTGTAAGAGGAGTGAGGAGAACCCCTAAGGTAAGAACGGCTAAAATTCCACTGGATGGATTAGATGGCCATTTTAACAAGTGGACATAGACATCTTCACAGCAGAACCCGACCCCTCAGTGTGCAGAGTTATTACATGTCTGTCACCCAAGTTGCAGATGCACATGCGAGGGGTTCCCAAGCATTTCAACTGAGAGACATCCAGACAGATGTCAGTATTTGACCCAGATTGCCATTTAAAAAGCTTATGTCTCAAGGAACCTCTTTGTTATTTGAATTATTTGTAGCTATTTATAATTTTTCATAGAGTTACTTAAGTAGTAGTAGGGTGTAATAGCAGGATGGAGAAACCCGTCAAAACAATTACCCTTATATATGCTCTTACAGTGCTAGTTTCTAGGGAATGAAATAATGAAATTGAACTATTTCTCATCTCATCTGTCTGGGGACATCCTGGAAGCACCTCAGGGACCACTAGAGGTTTCCAGTTCCCACTGCACACCACTGCATTATACCAATTAGGGTTGGGCGATATAGACAAAATCAATCATCACAACATTGTTGACAGAATACCTCTATATAGATATTGTGACGATATTGTAGGGATGGCTAATGGTGCATCTACAAAATATTTACACAATGAGTTTTTTGACAAACAGTAATTAAAAATGTGAATATGATGACCAATCAGTTAGTGACAAATAATAAAACAGCTAGAACAATAAAATAAGTTCAGAAAATCACATTGCTTTACTGTAATGCAGCTTTTAAAAACAGGAAAAGACAACACTATGAACTTTAATGCCAGTATTTACTTTAATGCCATTATCATGATATTACAATATCCTAAATCACACAATATCTAGCCTCATATAACAATATCAACCTAATAACACAAGACACTCTGTATTTTAAGGACAAATACTTCTCATGCTTTTGCATTAAACAAGTGAAATGAAAAATAAATAATTGCTGGAAATGCCCCCAAACCCATAAAGCTGCTGATGTCCATACTGACCATGCAGGGCTTTGAGATCCTGTGGACCATGGCATGATGTCATTTTACACCATCCATTTTCCCACATTCACGCTGAGTTAGATTGATGCCGCACATGTGCTCCACTCGCACCGCTGTGTTATTGTAAGTCATATCAGCATATTAAAGGATGGCGAGCGCAGCAGGGAGTGAACTGACACCCACATGCAGCAGTCCGGCAGGCAGGGAAGTCCCAGATAGTTGAAACACCACACATATGCTGTACTAGTGATGAGAAACTCAGATGGAGCGCCGCTCTCCACTGCCTCTCTCTTCTTTTTCCTCCTTTGTTGGTTAGTGCTGGAATTATGTGGCCAGGAGCTCCGCTTCCCTCTGATGTGGGAGCCGGGGGGATCGACTTTGTTGTTGGAAGTTGTGTTGACAAGCGGCTTCCAAATACACCTGTACTCTGGGTTCTACGATGACATTTTTCTAGGAATATTTTTCAGCTGAAGAGCTAAGAAAAAGGCAAGAGCATATGAAAGAAATTGAGGAGAATGCACTGTGAAAGTAATTGTAGATGCCAAGTTTATGCAGCATCTCAAAGAGTATCTCAATTGTGCTCCTTTTGCTATTGTCTAGCCATCATGAATTAAATTTTGGGGCATATGCTAATAAAATGGTAGCACTGTAGATCCCCGTGGACTCTGAGAAAGCTGTAGCCAACTTATAGGAAATAACAACCTCTATAAACAAAAGAATGAGGTTTTGTTTTGTCTCCTGGCGTCGTAGAATCTCTGGCCTTACAGGGTTCACAGACAAGCCTTTGTTTGGAGAGGCTGAAAAAAAAAAATTGAATGGGCTCTCGGTCACACCAGTTGTTTTTGCAATATATATGCCATTACGTGAACTGAGAAATGCATGGGCGGATAGCATGTTCACACGAGTTTCAGATCCCTTGTGTCTTTGTTTGGCTACGCAGGACGGGAATATTTTTCATGCAGACTCTTGAGCGACACTAGATTATTTTCCCGCAGTGTGCATTGTTATTCAAGATTAATTGAATTCTAATTATAGACCTTATCGTAGTTTGCTTCTAAAAATGTTGCAGCGATTGTGATTTCAAGTCGCACAGTGTTTTCTTTAACTCTTGCAATGGACAAATGTTATTACATGTAATAGGAGGAATTTCCAGGAACTTTTTTTCTCTCATTAGGACCCTCAGGGATCCTATTTCTTTATCTATACCTCTATCTCCCTCTCTTTTTCCTCCACTTTTTTTCCCCCTCTCAGCTCTCAGCGCAGCTCTTTATGGCATTATTTTTGGCCGAGGTGGCACATATAGAGCAGCACACCGCACTCCATACAGACTCATGCAGCTTGGCTTAGGGTGAGGATGGACACCTCATTTCTTTAGCAGGGGCCAAAAAGGCAAAAGGCTGAAACGGGCTTAGTCCTAATGACAGATAATCCAGTTACAAACGCGTGGAGCCGGTCAAAAGGTTTGCTTTCCAGGTTGTGGCTTTGTGATGTGGATGGAACGTGAAGCTCTGAGAGCACTGGGGCGAAGAGGAAAGGTTTCCAGCTCAGCCTACATTTGCCACAGGCCTGCCCTCTCCTTTGACTCTGATTTGCAAACTTTGACTTGAGGCTTCTGTGGGCCCAGCAGCTACTGGCAGGGACACCGTGAGCTGTCTTGTCTTTTTTACTTCTCGCCTATGATGCTGCAACGTAACATGTGGAGGGAAATGGGGCAGCTAATTAGCTAATACTATGTTCCCTCCTTGGTTGGGCGGTCAGGTAACGGGCAAGGAGAGGATGGTCGCAAATACTCTCATGAATCACTATTGAGCCGCCGAAGCCTGCGTCGTGTTGCAATATTCCAGGCAATGATTAGCTGTGAGACCAAGGATATTAACTGTGGATTGATGATCCTGTTAAGTTGGTAGGAGCTTCATCTGGGAGCAGGAGGATTTAGGGAAAAGTACATGGTGGAAAACACAGGAGGTCACAGTTTATTGACATCATTGAAAACGATTAACTTTCCCATCAATCTGTAAAAGCAGTTGTCTAATAACACAGCAAGTCATTATTAGGAAAAAAGGCTTACACTCAATATTTCTAACATGGCCTCGGCACTATTACCTCTGAATTTATTTTCTTCAGCAGTGTTGTTTTGTCACACCTACTCCTGCCTTGTCTCCTGTCCCTCTCTCTATTGTCTACACTCAAACAGAGACTCTAAAGGACTCGAAAGTCTAAAGGAGTTTGCACTTTGAATTCACATAATAAACTATTGTATTGCTCAATTGTAAAACTATGCTGCAACTAGGCCAGGGTAACAATGTCACATTTCGTAACTCTACGCAATTCATTGCGTAATTCATTGTATTCAAGTATCAATCATGTTGTATTCACTTAGTTATTCATTCATTCATTCATTCCATGGCTTTTCAGATTCTGTGTCAAAGATTGTGGTAAAAAACAACAACAGAAAGTCGGGTTAAACCTTGACTGGACTGTTTGGTTCTTAAAGACCAATTCTATGATATTGAGTCTTCAGGGGTTTCAACAAGGGGTAAAACCTTCACAGCCATTCAGGAATTACGATGTAAACACAAAACATTCATCTGGTAATCATACAGCGGTACACTTGAGGCATCACAGTTTGCATTGTAATCACATAGATGAAGAGAGTGTCTTTTGTGTCACTGTTAATTTGAATTGTTTACTAAATTCTCTCTATTCATTCCCATCCTCGAAGCCACAGACCATGGAAAGATGAAGAGGGCCTTTGGAACGGGCAGATGCAGAACGCCAGTAGCCTGGTGACGGGGTTGAATGCCCAGCAGCGCTACCAGCCCACCCAGGGAAGCTACCAGCTTCAGTTCGCCATCCAACAACTGCAGCAGCAGAGACTCCAGTCTCAACAACTCCTGGACCAGAGCCTCTGCCGACACCAGGTACCCATCAGCACCGTCAGCAGGGCAGTTTGCTCATAGGTGCTGATAATTGATCTATTGTTTTCTTCCACCATCTACTGATAAATGTGCTACTTTAATGATCACATATATCAATAAATAATAGAAGGAAAATTCCTCTCACTTGTCCACAGTGTGGTGTGACACCTGGGCTTGAACTCAGGTGCTTTGATGGAAGAATGACTTCCCTGTCTGTAGCAGGTCTTGCAGTCTTGACTCGCTCTTTGAAAACATTGAGGGCCCTTCGCGTTTTATTTAATCAGGGTTTAGAGAAACTGGATTGTTCCAATTTCTCCTGCTGTCTCTCTTGATGTCTTACTCCTATTTCAGCACCACATGTATGAAAACACCGAGCAAAGCTTATGAGAACCATTGATTTATAACCCTGGAAAACCCTCATATTTGTGTCTGTACAAAATATTCCTTTAGCTGAGCACGGCGCAGTCCAAAACAGTGCAGAAAGCTCCCACATCAAGAGGGAAGCTTTCATGTTACATTTACAAAGCTATTCTGAGAATCTCGGTCCAAACCACCGAACAAAATGGTGTTCGGTGGGAACATCCTCACCAGAAGCTCATTCCTGGAGAGCAAACATGAGTCCTCACACCAAGACGACTCTTTGTTCAGCTGAGCGACTTTGCCTGGCTCGTATTTGAAGGTGAGTAATCAGAGCATGCGACCCATAAGGGCACCAGTAGGGCTCCGGTACAGATGCCACGATGGTTTTGAAGTCTTACCATTACATTCATATCAGATCTGAGCCCCATTTGTGTTCCCATTACAGCACAAACAAAAGTTTGGGACATGATTTGCTCAGCTGTGGTAATGTAGCAACAAAAAACCTTTTAGTCATGGCTGACTAGGCATGACAGATGTGATTTGGCTGTTCGCTGAAGGAGATTAAAAAGGTAGGGGGCGCTTGGTCATTTGACACTATTGTTTTCACATTTGGAGAACCCAGATAGGCGCTCTGTCTTTCTGTACAGTTGCTTTGAAAGGGGATCTCAACAGGAAGTGTGTTTATTCATCTTCTGCTGCGGAGTCATTCTGTGGATGGAGAGAAATGGAGACAGGAGAGCGCCGCGGGGCAACTTTAGTGATTGGATGCACAAATTTTTTCCTGATCCTTCCTGAGTAATGCAGTTACGCTCACGTCATTGTTTTTTTCATCATCTTGGTTGGGCCCTAATTAATGCAATTGAGGTGATATTTTTCTTGGCCCTGTCCGGCTGCCTTACGCAAGGCATTTTGTGAAAGTGATCCCCCTGCCTTGCCTCAGGTCCCTTCCCTTTCTCATCCCCTCCCATAGTCAGCTCTCTCTTGACTGAGCACAGTTCACCAGTTGACTAGGCTTCACTTACTGCCAGTGTCTCTCACCATGCAACTGTAGCTGGTACTGAAGCATGAGGCAGCAGGAGTATGTCCCGATTGCAAATGGTTTGCTGCACCAGGGATTGTGCAGTCCAGCGCACTACATCGTATTTTAAGGCCCAGTATTAAGACAGAGCCATGCTGTTGTTCAGCTCTTGCAAACTGAGGTCATAGGAGTGCTGACTCTGGGTATGGTTGAGTCACTGTCAAATCAGGGAACCCTCCCTGAAATCTTTGCTGTCACTGCCCTGGTCCACCCGCACGGGTCTCTGTGCCTGGCCGCCCCGTGACCAGCATCTTCACTGAGACTGAGGTCTTCAGTCCTGCAGCTTTTCCACAGTTCCATTCTCTTTGACTAAGAATAGGATTGCCGGGTGAATCCTTTGTTGCAGAGCATGCATGTTGATGGGTCGGAGAATCGGTCAGTGACTTGACTCAACTCTGAAGTGACACGAGAGAAACAATGGAGGGGCTTTGCGCTGCACATCCCTGAGCTCAACTTGCCTGCTTTTCTGGCCTTATGGGAAAATGCATTGAAGTATTTGGCTTAACTGAATACAAAAAAAGAAGTGTTTGTGGCATGAAAGTGTGTATATATGTATGTGTGTGTGTGTGTGTGCGTGTGTGCGTGTGTGAGAGAGAAAGAGTGAGGGGGCTGTTCCGGCGCTCCAGTCTGTGTTCCAGTTACTGGGTGCAGACTGCGCGGCTCCTCCACAGGCTTGGCCTGGGGCCACCTGGCAGCCAAAGAAAGGTGCCCTTCCTGGCCCCGCTCAAACTGCAACGCGGCTATAGACCTTGCAACCTGGAAACTCAGCTTCTCATTTATCAACACAGAAATTACATCAGATATTCCCTGTCACACTGCCGGCGCTTTGAACGGCTGCGCTGGGAAGCTGGAAAACCATTAGCTTGTTAGATAGCCGTATAAAGTGGCAGAGAAAATAGCATAGACATGAGATGTGGAAGGAATGTGTGCAAAGCATTCCACAACATCTCAAGGAATCAGTGAATAGTGGCTCTTAAATATTATGTCAGGAAGAAAATGCTATTTTCTGCCTTCCTGAGGCTTTGAAGAGCAATCTTGTCTAAACAAGTAAATAATGTCAGGAATTTACTTTTTCAGTGCAGCCAGTTGCAAAATATGTAGAGCTTGTTTTGATATTGGATGGCATTTCATTAATTTCTGCACTAATTCATGTCAGGGCCTTTGATATTTCACCTTAATGACCGGAGACAGCATTTTTTCCCCATGAGTCATCTATTCAAATTTGATTGCTCTTCCCTTTTCCTCTTTTGGTGTGGTGGTTGAGTACACATAATAAAAAATTGCTAGTAACAGACTCATTGATACTCATTGATAATTTTTATTTGTTGAAATTGTGTAGACAATGAATATCACACAGATGATGAAGTTCTGAAGGAATACATAAACTTATCAATTAAATATTGTGAGGGGTTAGTAGCAGTTCTTCAGTGTGTTTTTAGTGTTTAGTCCTCATCAGTGGAAAAGCTCAGTCATCCACTAAACACATTGTCACAACCAATCATTTCATTGCATAACAATAACAATAAAGAGCTTATTTGTCAAAAGTTGCTGCATTTTTTATGTGATTTAAGTCCACCTTTTGTCTCATTTTGTCTCTCTTGTTCCTTAGGCTCTATTACCAGGCCAGACGAGTGCTGCAGCAGCCCAGGCTCCCAAAGACTCATCCAGCTACACTGGAGCCAGCCATCCTGTCCGCCCCAATCACAGCCTCAGTCACAACCACATGCAGGCTCATGCTAGTCCTGCTCTCACCCCAAAGCCACCCAGCAGTGCCCGGGAGGGCCGAATCAGGAAGACAGCAACTCAGCGCCTCATTAAGTAAGACCAGCAATGCAGCTGACTCAGTGCACTCACACTCCACAAAATTGTTCTCCTTCCATGCTGCGTTCAGTGTAGCTGAATGATGAACAAAGTCACCATGTAATTTATGTCATATTTAAGTGGTTGCAGTTGGGTGGCATCGATTGGGCCCTTCTTGTGGAGTCAATCAGAGTGCATGGCATCAGTGAGTTCAAGAGGAAATGGCTTGGGCTAATGAGAGTTAGAATATGTGTGGAGTGGAGTGCTCCCAGTCCCTTGGCTGCAGGCTGTATCTGCCTATTCAGTAAACAACCTCATCACAGGCCTGATTTCTGCCTGAACCATAAACAGAATGCGGTTCAATGGAAGGGCCCTGGGCCCTGAGCACCATTTAAACCCTGTTTGGTTTGGAGATAAGCTGAAGAGCAGAAAAGGGAAAATAAGAGAAATGAAGGAGAGGAGTAAAAAGGAGTGAAAGAGGCTAAAGTGCCAGCTGTTTCCCACGCTTGCAGTATGACTTTATTACTGCAACATCTGGCCAAATTACACAACAACAGCAAACCTTGGTGAGCTGGGCTGCTTGTTTGTTTAAAGCACATTGTTTCAGTGTTGAAGAGTTCCTCACACTCTTCTAGCGTGTAAGAGGAGAAGACAGGACCGGAGCAGCCCTGCGACTGGGAGAAATGTGTGTGTTGTGTATGTGAGTCAGTGTGATGTGTGAATTTCCTAACTGTCCGACTGCCAAACTGTCTGTGTGTGTGTCTATTCATTCAATGCAACAAAGCTTTGCAGGCTCGCTGGCTCTGATCAGGAGGGCTTTGATGTGGTTGATGAGGCCAGAGAGTAGCAGAGGGCGCAGGGCAGCGCTCTTGCACCGTTAACGTGGGGAGGTCAGTCATTTTGACGCACCACGCCATCAGAGGACAGGCAAATGAAGAGTTAAGAGGGCCGGGGTGCAGGGCTGGGGTTGCAGAATAGGTTAGGGCAGCCGGGTAGGTGCGGTGTTTGCTCGTGTGTGTGTGTGTGTCTTCCTGGCAGTTGCTGTGTTTACCCTCTGTATGTGGAATTCCAGAGCCCCCTCACACTCTCCACTGTCCTGCATTTTTGTGGTCGACCAGTGTGACAGGGGAGAGTGTGGGAAAAACGGAAGCTTCAGGACCAAAAATGCACTGATGGAAACAATGAAAAGAAAGAATAAAGAGAGGGGAAAAAGAAAGAATGACAGAGAAAGTAAACTCTGTCCAGAAGAGAGGAGATGATTGTTCGCAGAAAATGCTTGGATAATAAGTTGCTTCCATTTATTCCCAGCTCTCATTTTAGGGGCAACTCAATACCTTGGTTATTGAGGCACATCTGAAACCCATCCCAGCGTAGGCTTTAGTTCCTCCACCTTATAATAGAATCACTGTGCTGGGTATATTCAAACAGCTCAAGGTTATTCAACCTTCCAAACACCTTTCACCAGCCAGCTGTTGAACTCTGAACCCGCAAAGCTGATTTTGATGCCAATTTACCAGTGTTGACCTCGTCTTGTTTTCCCTGGAACAATACGCCGCTGATCACTGACATTTGTTATTTGGATCCATGACATTTGGTTTTGGGCCTTGTTTAGGAGGGGAAATTCATTTTAATAAAGATCAAGATTAGGAAAAGAAAAGGAGGGGATTGCCGATTTCTGTTGACGCAGCCAGACGGTCTCCTCTGTTTGAAGGAAATCCTCCATTCACCAGAGTAACATCCAGTCAGATCGCGGCATTATCGGTAAATGCTGAGTCAGTCCTGTCCGCTAATTGGACTGACTGGCCAGTCAGCACTTATTTCTGCCTTATTACATTAAGTTTTAATTGATGTGAAGCCCCCGAGAAGCTGAATGGACCTTGGCAGCGTTTTTCATTGATGTCCCTTGTAATGTGCCTTTGATTTTAAGCTCAGGCAACATGAAATATATCTGCTGCTGTATCACGCTCAGCAAGGCAGGACTCTCTGGTCTATCAACACACGGCGACTGCCAACGCCTCAAGGGGCTGCAAGGTCTCAAAATGCTATGACTTCAGTGAAGGCTTTGAAAGCAGCAATTTGTAACACAAATAAATGAGAATGTTTGGTATTTTGTTTGCGAGGCTTGCCTAGTTGCAGCTGTAACTACGGAAACCCAAGCTGTCGTGTGGCATTACTAATAGGGTGACAATTACAGCAGCGCCATTAATGTCAGCCTCGCTGCTGCCTTCACTCCCTATTAGTCAACCACAGCAGCAGTTAGCTTTACAGGATACTGTATACACACAGAAGCTGCCAAAAGTGTGTTTATGGTTGAACTTTATCCCCTTGGTCAGTATGAGTAACATTAAGACACGCTAGCTACCTGCATGCACAGAAAGTAGGACTGCACCTTCACTCTGTTTATATATGTACTTCACCCTTCTCCCAGGTATTTTTCAGTAATGTTAAACTGTGGGTTAGTATTTCATCTGAGGATACTGTAAGTTCAAAGTATTCAGTTCTCTCTTACACTGCTGCTGACCGCCTGACTCCTGAAGTGACAGAGTGAGAGACTGTTGACAAAGAAAGTGATGTGAAGAACCCGGAGGTCAGGTTTTTTTTTTTGGTTTTTTTTGCCTCCAAATATGAAAGGGGTTGCTTCCTGTCAAGTTATGCCACGCTTAAAGTGGGCCAGTTCTATTTGTGGTTGTGTAATGGTATGAAAGAACAACTGTGCAGCCCCTTACAAGGAGGCAGTGTGTACCCTCATTACCTTGTTAATGCTGCTTTGGCAAGCTGCTGTTATGGGGCGAGAGGTTAATGCTAGCTAAGCTTTATTTATTGTTCACCCTAAAAAATGCTTAACAGATTTAATGTATAAGGTTACAGACTTGTCTGCCCCTGCCCTGTGTCTTACCACTACTTATAAATGGCTTACTCTGTGAAAACACTATATTGGCACATTCTGCGTGTTGTCTGAAACCATTAAAAAGTCTGTGTAATTTGTTGTTTATGAGCTCGAGAACCATGAAGCTGTGTGAGATAAATGTACCAGTTTGCTTTACTTTTATATCCACCTAACAACGCCCATTTCTGTCTATTGCCCATAGTTCATGAAGTAAAGGAGTTGGGAACCATGCGATGCCAAAGAACAAAATATTTGCTAACATTAGTGCTAATAGTACTAATAGCAAAAAAATAATACAACAAACAGGCTAAGTGATGCAGTTATTATATTGTGACGCATTTCAAACTTGCCACTCTTCTTCAAACAGCATCAACAGTGTAGTGCTGATGTGTCACTAGAAATAAAGGGAAAAGACAGGACATGACATTATATACCAGAAAAAAAACCTGTCTTATAACAAAAGAGAACTATAAGGACAAATAAAATAATGGTGGGATGCCAACACTAAAGTTGTAACAGAATATATACTATGTAATCGTAGTAATTCTGTGGTGTCTGAACCCATGAAAAAGTCTTGTAATTTGTTGTTTAGGAGTTCCAGCACTGTGAAGCTCTAGTTTGTTGCTCTGTGGTGTCCCTATTGAATGCTGTACTTTCCTTTGCACCTAACAACGCCCATCTCTATGACCTTTCTGTCTATGCATAGTTCCCCTGTACTCAATTATCACCACAATCACCCTACGAATGTGAAAAACATCTCACCCAGGACAGCTACCAAGGAGAAGGAATGTGCCCCCTCCCCATCACAGTAACTCATGAGAAGCACTCGGCAAACACTTCACATCTACTAATACTGAATGTCAAGAAACCCCACCAGCCCCCATGGCATACAAAGACCAATTTAAATCTCTTTCTCTTGCCAGGAGATGCCTCGTTATTCATCTGCTCGCTCAAATTTTGGTCACACACAGAAACATTATATTTACTTCAATATGTGGAAGGATACTGGGATGAATCTCAAGTGAAGTGTCCTTACACCTTGGGCCAGGAGGGTGATGATAAGGGTGGCCTTCACTGCATAATCCCTCAGGAATGAGTCTTGCTCAGTCTTCACTCACCCTTATCTTGTTTCTGACCAACAGGCAGACGTCCGCTGAGAGTCCACCCAATGGAACCGTGTCCAGCGGCCAGCATATGGTCTATGAAGCCGTGTGCGGGAAAACAGGTGGGTCTGACACGTCGCAGTTCTGCACGTGCTCTGTGCCACGCTGCCACTGCCCCATCGCTGCTGCAGCCTCCAGGCAAAACGGGATGGTATGCCCTCTCCATGCCAGCATCGACGATTACAGCCGGGCATAGTGGCCATTCTCCAACTGAGAAGTGATAAACACCGCAGGATATTTTTAGCTCGCTTCTGCTTACTCAGTGTTGTATGGGATAGCTAAATTTATAACGTTTTAAAGACTCCACCTTTTCAGGCTTCACACGCTGGAAGAGATTACTGCATTATTAAATACTATACAAACTTTCATTGCAGTCTTGGTGGAACAGTGCGAGTGAAAGTGCTCTCGGGCGAAGTTTTATCTGTTATTATAACATAATGTCTTGTGCTATAGCCCTCTTTAGAGTTAATGCCAGCAGAGTTGAAGCGGCCAGAAATGTGGGGGCATAAACACATAATTAACTTTCCAGTGCAGTAATCTGCTGTTTGATCATATAGTCTCCATGTGTCCAAGTCCAGAGGTCAGATTACTGCTGGAGGATAAAGAGGCATTACGGTGATGACATCTCTCTTTTGTAATGAGATCCAGTGATGGGAACGGTTTGGGCATTCCCATCTGTTGGCCATTCCTCCCCCCCGCTCCTAATTGCTGCCCAGCCACCTAAATCCCTGTCCAGTTGTGCCTCAGAAATCACATCAAGAGACTGAAAAATACAGCTTAGTTTTCGCTAAGTGTGTTGTGGTATTGTACGCAATTGTGCATGCATGCGCTCACGTGTGCCCTGTCATCTTGCAGCAGTTGCACAACTCTTTCCATCCTTGGGTTGGAGCAGGAGACTGGGGGAAGTGTTGAGCTTATTGCAGTTACAGTGATATTAAGTAGTTTGCGCTGATGCACATCTGTTTGCCTGATCAAGGCCCGTTCCCACAAACCTCCTATACGTTAGCATTAGTAAATCACACCATTCATCATCAGCGAGGGTCATACTTGAGCCGACCCAGAGAAAACGAGATGAGCCTGCATCTGTCCAAACTGAGCTGCTGGAAAAATACAGTAGCTATGCACCAACCAACCCCCCGAAAAATTTGTGCGTGCCTGCAACCAGAACATTTCTTTTTCTTTCATTCTCCCTTTTTCCCCTGAAGTATGACGGCTGGCGTAGGTTAACAAACATCTTATAAACTCATCAATAACTGTAACTGGATCCGTTGGGAGCAGCTTCTGAATTTCATGAATGCATTTTTTCCGTCGTTCGGGGCGCAGAGGGTGGGGGAGATGCTTCACTCTCGACTTCCAAAGAGAGAGAGAGAAAGGAAAAAAAAGAGTCTGAACGAAAGAAAGAACGGAAAGCCCAATACCAAAACCAGTTAACAAGGCAGGTTTAACCATGCATTGAGAGTGACACTGGGAGTTTAACTGAGACTCAGTGTGGTGTTTTTTTGGATCGGAGTTGGGGGGGGGCATTGTTATTGGAAGGACACGGCCTTTGTGGAGCTTAGGAGTGAGTCAGGGTTTTTTGCCTGCCCAGTGTACCTTTGTAGCGAGATGACTGGGCTCCCCTGATCGATTCTGACAGGGAGTTAGAGTAGGTCCAAATGGAGAGCATTCTCTATGATCAGCTGTCAACCGTCATTAATCACACTCTCCCTTTATCTCTCTCTTGTGCTCTCTCTTCATCTCTTCCTCCCTTTGCTCATACAACTCTCACTTTATACTTTGAAAACTTTCCTGCTCACCCTCCCTGTACTCTGTTTGGCACCCCCCATCCCCCCTTTCCTTTCTTCCCTTCCCCATTTCTTCTTCCTCGTAGGCTCTTTGTGGCACCCCCATTCATTTTTGATGTGGGATGAGGAGAGGATTTTGATGAGGACCCATCAGTGCTTATGAAACTAGATTATATCTATCGGCCACATGTGTTTTACAATCCTTCTCTTGAAGTTCCCAGGACTCCACAGACGGCGACTGAAAGAAGATTTATTGCTTTCTGTTTGAGAAGGAAATGAATGCTGCACTTGTGCCATTTTAATGGGATCCTGATCATGTCAAGACGGATAGCGTCAGACCTCTCCCTACAAAAATAAGACTTTGTGTGGTGCCTTGTTGGAACAGAAAAGGTAGTTATTGGCTGTCATCCCCTTTTCAGATTATTCAAACCAGTTGATGATAAGCATTTATCTTTTTCTATAAACAGAGGGGCTAGATCACTCCCTTCAATTACTTTATTAGGTTGTTTGTGAGAGAGACAAGGAAATGGGTAGATACAGTATATAATTACATAGCATGGGTCTGGATTCCTTTGCATTTTTGTGTACTGAACATACGAATTGGACTGAGCCACAACGATAAAACTGTTCATTATCAGGCAAGTTGGTGACCAAGAATATCAGTTACACTGTTGTACACATTGTAGCAATATGGGCTGCTTCTTACACCTTTGGGGCTAATTTGCCATGGATTAAACAGTGGGTGTCAGTAGTTTATCATTTTTGGTTTCAAGTGTGTCATGTGGAGAGGGAAAAATAAGAGAGAATATTGTCCCTTTATCTTCCTTTTGCTGAGCTAGAAGAAGCTGTTTCCAGCGGTCATGTCATCGGATTGGAAGTCAGGGAGATGTTTTCGTTTTCCAGCTCCGTCAGGCCCCACGGTGTAAAAGAGCACCAAAATAAACAGAGTCTGCCGAGAGGGAATGAAAGGGAATACTGTTTGGGAGCACAAACACGGCAGCTCCAACTGTACTTGGAATTCCTTTTCTACTGGATGCCTGGCGCGCGGCCAGGCGATAGGCGAGGGAGTGAGGGGCTGAGAGTGAAGGGACAGCCAGACAAAGGCTAACCGCGAGCTGACTGAGCAGATCCACTGGTGTAACCACCTTGACCATGAAGAATTAAAGGGATCTGCTAAGAACGTGTGCCAGCGTAAATTTAATGCGCTTCCCTGGAGAAAGTTTTAGGTTTGCCATATTTTACTTTCAGTTTTGACTTGAGTGTTTGTTTTTGTGCACACATGGGCACTGTGAGAACAACCTTGTGTCTCCCCTCCAGCACCTTTATTAACTCTACTTCTGTCTGTGCAGGTCTCTCTGTGTACCGCAAGCTGTTCCAGGGCCAGGGGCCCAATCACAGATGACACGAAGGCGACCAGAGCCACGTCCTGCCGCTCTGCCGGCCTGACAGGTGTCTCTGCATGTAACCACACACCCGCATCCTTACAGAGGTGTATTCTGGGAAAGGACAACAGCAACAGATGAAAGCATGCCAGACATCAAACAGGGCCCCATTAATTTCTCTATGATACAGCCGCAGACATGCAAGTGGATAGCCTGCCGGGCCAGGAATGCCCCGCTTTGACGCAGGTTGGGATTCTGTTGCGCAGCTCGAGATCAGACAGCCTTTTCAGCCCCCCCTCCCCAATCCCCTCATTCCGGCTAGCCTCAATTTCAATATCCCAACAGTTGCCCTCCCTCATTCCCCCCATGCTACTGATGCCATGGAAAAATTTCACTGACAGATAGCCTTCAGCAGATGGCTCCTCGTGCCCCGTTGGCACTATCACTGTAGCATAAAACTTTATATTCTCTGTTCAGGGAGTGAGATGTGTCCCCTAGCAATTTCCTAAGCATTATGTAGATGTTTTTGTTGCTGAGAAGACATACAAGCATATGACACATTTTGTTAATATGAGGGATCTACTGAGTTACTGCAGATTGATCAGTATTGTAGAGATTTCCCCAGTGTCTTCTCATCCTGCTGCTACAAACGATGAGCATGCAGAGAAATTCCTTTCTTGTGCGGCTTCCGGTCAAACACACTGCAGCGCCCATTCCCTCTTGAAACCTAACCAGTTGCCAATTCAGACCCTGAAAGTCAATGCCAAAGGATGTGTTGAAAGTTTTGCGTCCTTTGCTTGTAGGCTGCATGTAAAAGGCATCTGTGGTATTTAAAGCTCGAATATGATTGGTCGCTGCCTTTTTGCATCATACATTTTTGTAAACCCTAATCTTAAAGGCGATACATGTTTGCGGGCTCAACAAATCTCTCAAAAGTTTTCTATCAAGAACACAAATATCTTATGATCATTCCTGTAAATTGTTGAGACCCAAATGTCGTTTCATCTTAGATGGACCAAAGTGTTTATTTTTGGCTTTATAAGTAAATTATGTTATTGCATCAATATTTAATGAATGTCCATAAAATAGAAGCAAAGGCCTTCTTGGCCCTTTTGTAGCTGAAAGCATCACATAAAGAGGATTTATGTTTATGCACAGCCTTGCCTACACAGAAGGTTAATGCTGCACCTCCCAGACCAATATCCTTGTGTCATTTATGACTGTGTCGTGAGCGTACTCAGGGTTTGTTCATAAAATAAACAACTCCGTTATATTATTAGATTGAGTATACATTTATGATGACTGTTTTGCTTTGTGAGAAATACTTGAATTTTATGTATTGTCTTACTCGGATAAAATTATAATATTTAATGAGTGTTTTGCACGATTGTAGTTTACAATTTTGCAAAGTTATCGGATTTATTCCACTTGATGTTGATTGTGTTGGGGTTGTTTGTAATGTTTGTATTGTTTGTAATGGATGTGAAAGTTTATGTTGTGAATTGACTACTATTAAAGCCAATGCATGCTGTATTGCAAGATTCTTAGAATCTAAATACCTTCTGTTTATCAATGTGAAAATTCTTATGTGCTGATAAAAACTTGTTTACAGTCCTATTTTTTAAGCTCTTTTGTTGCTGTTTGTTTACAGTACTCAAGCATGATAATGTGTCAGGTCCATTTTGGGGACCATTTTAGACAGTAATTAATTGTAGCAAGCAATATTGAAATTATTTCATACCTTGTTGAGAAAACATTAAAACAAACTCATTGTCAGTAAATATATCTGTTCTCAATGAGTACATTGGAAAGATAAAGGTGGTTAGTCACAGCTGATTCCCATCTGTATGCAAGGTTTTAGTGATCAGAGTTTACCCTTTTGCCTTCTAAAATAAGGTGGTCTATAATAAATAATGAAAAAATCAACAAAAAACTCCAATACAGTATTGAAAATAGAACAACTCTTTCCAAGACTGTCCATATTTTAATTAAAAAAGTGTTTCCAAGAGTAATAAGAAAAACATTTACAGTTTATCTAGTGAAGTGTTCACTTAGTGACGTACATTGTCTCATACAACAGAAAGGCTTCGTTTCAGAAGAAAACCATCCCGGGAAACACCATCCTGTTGCATTACAGAGGTAAACATAACCATGAAAATACTATTTTGAATAAAGGTTGGTTTCCAGCATGTTTTTTTCCTAAGATCATTTTTATCCAACAGCATTTAATCCTAAGTTAACAGTGTAGGGAGGTGTGGCGTGCACAGCACTCGTTTCCAGCGCAGACAATCAAATGTGTCCTGTGTGTCAGGGCCATGCATTGTTGGCCGGGGGGTGTGTTTGCTTTTAGCAAACAATGTTTGTTTTACCCCCTTTGACATATTCCTGTCACGCTGAGTCCGGTCTGCATTCTCAGTCATTTTCTCATTTTGACTGCAATTACTTTGATGTCCTTCAGTATGCAGTGGTCATAGCAAGGAGATTTTTGTTTTGTTCCTCTTTTCATTGAAAATGGGCTTTGAAGGCCCACGTCATATGGCACAGAGATACGGGCTGTTCGAAATGCTGGAAAAACAGAGGAAAAACGCTGATGTGAAGAGGCCACTGCTGATGGTCAAAAAAAAAGGCTCTGATGATTTTGAGAGCGTTGTTAGTGAAGTGGTGTTTGAAACATCCTCTAGGTACATGCTGCCAATGATTGTGAGCAAAGTGGTGGGACGTATCTTGTCTGCAGGGTTTGTTTGAGTTTAAGAGCTCGGGCATGGCTGAAGCAGGGGGAAGGGTGTGGTGATGGATAGAGGTACTCATAGAGGGCACACTACCCTCCCCCCACCATACCCCTCCTGAGTAGTGCTGGGTGCTGTCAGATCCCAGGGTTCTTGCTGGACTCTGAAGACATTTAGCTGCACTTGCAGGACTTAACGATCATGTTGGAGAGCTGCTCTACTTTAGGGGTGCGACCCACGTAGTAGAGGATGGTGAGGGGCTCCAAGTCTTGAGGAACACAGCAGGGCGAGGCAGATGCCTCAGGGTTCAAGGTGTTGTACAGGCTTAGCAGCTATAGAAGAAAGACCAAAGGGAGACATGGATCAGCGAGGGAGTGTAAACTTTATGATTACAAAAGCACATGCCCTTATTTTACTGTGGAAGCTTGCTGTGACTTACCGAGCTGTGGGTGGTGTCTGCACTACGTAGGTAAGGACAGGGACCAGAGCAGAAGTTGGCGTAGTACCCTTTAGGCTCATGGATCCACCTCCAGCCCAAGTGCTGGCGGAAGTCAATATATAGCGGCCGCACACAGCAGTTCTCCTCATAATTGCTAAAGACAGGAGGGGAGAGAGGCGAAGAGACAATTTCACTCTTCATTTCACAGATAACACACAATTTTAAGGGTTGTGTACATTTTCCTCCCTATATGGCCTCACAGCCAGAGACAGGAAGAGCTCAGAAATTCCACTCTTAGGTGTGCCCTTATTTTCCCTCTTGGAGTCAGCCCAGGTGTCTTGGTGCTGCCTGTCAGCCTGACAGAGGAAATCCAGAGCTGAGGAGACAGCGTGTAAGAGAAGGTAGCGTCTCCTCGTACTGGGACAGATCTTGACTTGTATCATGTTGCTAATACCTCTGTCAGCTAGATGATTAACAAGTTTATTCTATGTATTCTGTGACCATGCACTCACCCCTGCCATCTCAGGAAGAGATGGCAGGTGTTCTGGGCTTGGCTGGTTTATAGTACATAGTTAATGTGTAGCCCGCTGTTTAGAAGACAGTGTTAACAACCTTTTTTCCCTAATTTTTCAACTGGCCAACTGGCTTTCAAAAAGTGCAGGATCTCTAGGAACTGACAGTGCAGATGCAGTCAAAGCAGTATTTTTAGAAAGGCGATGACAATGAAAAAAAGTCTAAGCAATGCATTACATTTTCCAAGGCAAGGAAGCGTTTCTTACGAGAAGCAGTAATTGGTGTCAAGTGCCCGCTTGCGCCGGCGGGAGGAAGATTGGGCGTCTAGTCTGTGGGGAGGGAGCATCATGAGGATGAGGTGGGGGTAGAGCTGCTCCTTCTGTTTATTCAGACGGGTCGGGTCCGGTCGACTTCGCTCCTCATAGTCCCCTTCCATACCTGCGTGAGGAAGTCTTTTCAGTATGGACGATACCAACTGGAACCACTACTTTGAAATCTAACTTTTCCTTAAGTCCAGTCAGTGAATTCTATCTTTCACAGTTAAAGGATAATCTCCAGGCTGGACGTCACTCATCTCTGGCTCACACTTTGTCCTCCTTCTCCAGCGCCAGTCAGAGCTGGTCCCTAACTTCCTGGGTTTCCCACCCCTGGGCTCGTGTCTGCTCATCCAATCTACCCCTGATAGCTAAAGCAGTGGAGATCTCAGGAGAGACGCCGCTGGTGGATATGGACACCCCTTTTTAATTCAGGGCCAAACGTCTGAGTGCCGTGGCAGCACATTCCTTGTGGCCAAGCCAGTCAGGGGAGTGTTCCCAGGACCAAGGACCCGGGGGCCCCAATGCTAAGTGAGATACCAGACCGATTGTATTCCCATGCTCTGTCTCGCTCCCTCTTAGAAAGGAAACCCATTATCTTACTAAAAAGGCTTCAAATGAGTATCAATGCTTGAGGCACATGTTCACTGGACTAGACTTCAGAGAGACTTTTTCCTCAGACCAATAAGTAGAGCAGGACCGATGATGAGCTTTAGGAAAAACAACAAAGGGGAACCAAAGATGACTGATTTCTGATAGAAGCTCAAGCAATCTGAACTTTCTGTGTGTATCTAACGCCATCTCACCTTTGAACTTGACCTCTAGCACCTCATTGACATTTTCAATAATGTCACCATTAGGGCTGAAGGTGTGGCAGGGACAGTGCACACTGATCTCCAGGCCAAGATTGGTCTCTGAGGAGAAACAAGAGCAGACAAATATGAGGAACTGACATTTTCCCCCAGGCCATTTTCCCTTATTTAAATGAACTTCAAATTGTAATGCCCTTTGGCACAAGCTCTGATATGTAATAAGGTGTGATGCAAGGAAAATTTTAGGAGTCCCACTCACGTCGGTACATAAGCCACTCCCTGACTGTCTCTGTGACGTCAAATGAGACCCATTCAGGCGTTCCCTTGGTTAGGACGTTCTTGCCCCCAATGTAGCGCTGTTTGGCTATGTGGTCGTCTTTCTGGAGGATCTGCAAGGACAGATGAAAGTGTGACCCAGCTGCATAAACTCTCTCTTTCTCTTTTTCTGTCTCTCTCTCACACTCACACACTCAACCAGAGCTGTCTGAGCCAGACTCTCCAGGATGCCCTGGGCCAAATGTCTTCTCTTCATGGAAAAAGTGACTCCCTGTGTTGATATCCCCATTTTGCAAGTTAATGCCTGCGTGTTACCCTACTGCCAATGAGAACCTGGCTGTCCTTCCCATCAACAGTTCAAACTTTGACTTCAGCTGGCCTCACAACATTTTAGGCTGATGCAGTACTATACTATTTAGAAAGCAGCTATTTCTAGTGGCATTTGTGTCCTAACTGTATTATCATGTCAGAGTTTAGATCCCTTGCAACCAAATGTGTCTAATTGACCGTGGAGACTAATGTGACCAGAGTGGCAGGACTTCAGGGACCCCTACCTCCACCAGCATGTAGCATTTCTCCAAACAAAGACATTTATCTCCAGGGAGAAATAAGTGAAGGGTATGTGTGTGTGTTTGGGGGGGCGGGCTTGAGCACTCGGCCCCACAGCATTGCTGGGATAACCGGGTTCCTGAACATTGTCAGCATCTAATCTGGCTTCCTGTGGGAACAAGGGGCCAAGGGCTGCCAGCGCCAGCCAACTGCCAATCAGCTCCCGCCTGAAGTGTGGGGGTGAGCAGCTCCATTTACTCCCCCAGTGGCTGACCCTGCCTCTATCTCCTCCTGGGCCCCTGGAAACAATCTGAGGGCCTGACAGTCTGTATTCGGCCCTGGCCAGAGCCTGCCTCTGAGGCGGTATGCAGTCCGGAGACGCTTGTCTCCCTGGCAGGAAATGTTGGAACCTGATCATTACTCCCAGTCTCTCACGGGAGATTAATGAGGAAACCGAGCAAAAATCCATCCTCGCCACCCCACATACAGACATCCAACAGACACAGACTTTTACACACACATAGCACAGAGAAATGCCCATGCCATATAAACACAGAAAAGCAGGTGCAGATCTATAAATCCTCTGTCAAAAGCATAACGCCTTACTTGAAATAACAAGGATGGACAATTGCTTTGAGATTGACAGCTGAGAAAGAAGAAATTGCCGAATGGTAATCTAGAGTTTCTCAAAGACGGCTGTAGCAAGCTCTTAAATTTGTCCTAATGTAGAATCCATTTGACTGTAAGCACATGGAATAATGATCAGCGCTTGAAAGGAGGAGAGAGTGAGTTGGACGCCCTGATGTAAATGTTTTCATCTTTCTCACCGACATAGAGTCCTGCAGCATTGAGCCTTCGGAGAGAACTGGAGCGCGTTACCCCCCTGCGTTCAGCTAACAGTGGAAATGAATGGTCAGTTCACACACCTGGTAGAGCTCAATCCTCTGTTCGTTTCTCTTGGCACTGGAGTTGGGCACCCGCAGGGCTCGAAACTCAGCCCGGAAGAGGTTGGTGGAGTTCTTCTCCATGGCTGAGACGTTGAAGCGGAACACCTTCGAGGTGATACCCTTAGGGCAGTAGGGGAGGTCATCTGCAGAGCACATGGAAATGGTGACTCAATAGTGCCCTGAAAAATGTTATTGAAACTTTCCTCTCCTTCACATAAGAGGAATATAATATCTGCATGTGTGATCAGACTGGAACTTTCATTGTTTCTTTTATCAGATCCCTCTAAGCTCTTATTCTTCTGTTACCTCATTGTGTACATGTTATCAAAGCCTATTTTCCACTGTCATCTTCACAAGGGTGGACATGTTTAGATTCTCAATATTGATATGCTTATTGTTGAGGATTTCTCACTACAAGCTAAAATGTTTGACAGAAAAACATTTTTTAACTATTTCTAGTCCTTTTTGGGGAAGAGAAGCGAGCCATTGCCACCATTGCCGGACCATCTGCTTATGCTTTGTGGAGTCCGAGTTAGCAACAAGTTGAAGTCATGAAATGAAAACCAAATGTCCCATGTGGTGGTGGAACAGGCTGGAGTTAGACAGCAGTGTGCTCCTCCCACCAGCTCTGGAGCCCAACAGGTGCTATGAGGGCTAGGACAGAAGCCAAGTATTCCCTGGAACCAAGCAGCTTAGCTAGGAACATGTGGGCTCACATGCCGGAACGGAGCAATACCTGAGCCAGTGGGCTGTCGCCCCAACGTATCTGAATGGGAAGGTGACTCCTTCATGACAGCGACTCTGCTGAGTACATGATTGACAAGCAGCAGCACACATGTTAACATGATGTGTGGATGGGTGTGTGTGTGTGTGTGTTGTGTGGCACACTGAACTCATGCAGAAGCAAATGAAATGGCTGCACTATGATTCCCTCTCAAATGCTTCCTGTTGGACGGCCCACTCAAGCCTCTCTCTGTTTTTATACCCTAATACCATTGAATCGTTTATTATTTTAACAGGCCGAGCACATGCAGTTTTGGGCAAAACAAGCACACGGCAAGCTTTTTATGAGCCAAGTGGAAACACTCATTTACAGCCAAGCCATCGCTAATTTATTACTCTAAGCTTAAGCTTTATTACCAACCCTAAGATTTGCTGATGGTTAACAGGGGCATTGCACCTTTAGCTGATTTGCACCTCGAGCTGTTTTGGGACAATGGAAACTCAAATGTTCAGTTGTTTCTGTGTCATGCAAAAGGAACTTGCACATCCCCAAGTATCTGCACTTCATTTGACCCATAATCCTATTTCAGTGTCCTCCCAGTCATTATCTAATATTTCCACAAAGGTTTTTTTTTCAAGTTTCCCTATTTATAGGTGACCTTTTCAGCATTCATCCCCAGCCAGATATCTGTCCAGTGTTTCCACACAATCTATAAGGAGGAAAACTCAGTAGCCTTTTCCTCCCTCAGCCTGCCCCTCACTTATGGTTCTCTCTCCCTCTCCTGGTCCCCCTTCCTCCCTCACAGAAGGTGGAAAGCCCCACTTCGAGGGGAGATTTGAAATTCTAATCAAGTCTTTGGTTTCCTTTTGGATGACCTCATTTTTCCCATTGCAACGGTTTTAGGTGGATTTCACATTACGGCTTATTTTTGCCAGTGGTCTGAAGGTAATTTCTTCCATGTTGGTGAGTGGAGGGGATTGCTTGTATAATTAGAATGAAATACATTGACTAATTTTTGACCCCTACTATTTCCAATTAAGTCCTAAGAGCAGCATTAGTATACTGACATGAATTTGACCTAGACACTCTTTGAAGCAACTTAGCATATGTCAATAAACTAAGTTATTCCCTGGACTCCCACCTCTACACTTGGTGGTAAACCCATTCAGAAAACAAAGACCTGGTACTTCTTCAGCTGAGTGTTAAATATTTTTGTCTCTATATTAATTATTAAAAATACAAATAATGCAAAGTATGCCTTGTAAATATTATAGAAACATAAAATTTAGATCTCCTGTTATATCCACCGCCTTGGACTGTTCTCTGATCAGATGCTAATTAAAGAGCTCAGTTTTATTACTCGACATCTCATTAACACCTTTGCAACAGTATATTTATAGTCACATTTTATAGCTTGCATTGCAAAATGATGCCCAGTTGATCTCATTTTCATATTATCGCTCAATTAATTGGAACACGGATGGGCTCTAAGTGAGGGGTTTAATAGTAAAGCTGCACAGGAAGGCCTGGGGACAGACTTTTGAACAGCTCTGCTCTAAAGCCTCTCATAAAGCGTCTGGCCCAGACGCTCATCGTCCACACCTCCCACCCTCCCAGCACGCGCTCAGCCTCCTCCCTCCTCTGTCTGGGGTGCCGCACCACGTAGCTCGCCCCCCCTCTTCTCCTCTCCTCTCCCCCACAGGTGAGATGACAGAGGCTCCCTGATAAAAGCCCGCAGTAATCACCTCTCTTTCCCATTTGCCCGGTGGGCTGCCTGTGATGTCAGTCTCTCCAAAGCTATGTGGAAGTAAACAAAGGAAATAGGAAGCACTGGGAGACAGGTGCTGGCCAGCTGCTGAGGTGTCTAGACCGCATACAGCAGTGAAAAACTGGGGCAGGGCAGCAGAAATTACTATTAAAATGTATTCAGTTTGAATGCTGAATCACCTAATTGCATTTCAGTATCTGGTATTAGAATTAAGGGATTTATTTATTGAATAAATCTATTTTCCGCTATGAAAAGGTCATTTTCACTGCACTGACCCAGGAAAAATAACTAGATGGCTGTGATGACTACCTATACTATCTTAACACAAACTTTCCAATTGAAAACAGATTTCAAATGCAAAATTCACATGCAGGCTGTGTATCCAAAGGTGAGAGGACCAAGTCCCACTGCTCTGCATGTGTAATCTTGCTAAGACAGTGGCTCTGGACGGACATTGACTGTGGCAGGCTGCTATAGATGAGATAATGCGAAAGAGCTCTCTGAAGTAAAACAGCTTTTTTCCACTTGATCAAGGATGAAGAGGCAAAAATGGTAAGGAAATGGGGGTGGGGGTGAGAGACGCTGTCTTTTGGAAAAGGCCAAAGAACTCTGTCTCTGTTTGCTAGGATGACATCATCTCTCTACTATTCCATATATCAGAAACAGTGCTGTCCTCAGTGCTGGTCAACGTCTTTCCCTGGTCCAACACTGAGTCAATGATTGCCTTGTGCTTGACCTTGCGCTGCAACTGCATGCTTCTCCTTGCAAGCCATGAGCTGCCTAATTTCAAGATACAAGAGCCAATGGAAAAATGTTCAGTACGGTGGCTTGATTCATCTGTGTAGTCTCATAATGCCACAGGTCAAATTCATGGTATTTGAAGGCACAAATATGTCTTAATTAAATTCTTCAACAGCATTTGGTTTGTCATGATGCTCAGTATGGCTTACTGATGATAGAACAGATGCAGTGGCCTTATGATGCACCACAAAATACACATCTCTCTCCTCTCTGAATTTTTTTTTTAAATCAAAAATCCCTTGTTTGGCATTGGTAAAATTATAAAGAAAAATCAGTCTTAAGCAAATGAAGTATTGAAATATGAGAGAAAAGTTTCTGGTTTATTTTTTGCTCAGACTGTTAGCTGGGCATGAGAAGAAAAAAAAAAGCAAAACCTGACCACATTCCAAGACATTCCCACCTTCCAAAAACAGTGAATGTAAAACCCATTAGATTGAATAGGAATGAAAATGGACTATACTACAGAATTGCTGTGGTGACAGACATTATGCTCCTAGATACTGAAACATGTCCTGCTTCCTATGAAATTACATAATGGAAATTCATAAGGGACAGAAAAGTGATTATTCATCCATGCTGGCAGCCCATGTTAATTAGGGTAACGCCCTCCTTGGATAAGCTGTTTTAGGGCAATAAATGTTGCCAACAGTAAGTCAAGTTCATGTCGTATATTATCACCATGGAGGCCTACAGTATGAGACCATAGCAGGGTGATGTGTCCCGGGCACCTGGCCATCACTGATCCCACTCCTTAGACCTCTGTTTGTTTTGGGAGCTCTGGCTACCTCTGACCAGTGGATAAACCCAGAGCTGTGTATTTTGAGTGTCAGAAGCACTTTGTGGGACCTGTGAAATGGATTTGATTCAGGGGCTTGTGCTGGAGCCAGAGGAGGCTCTGCTCAGTGTCACAGCGCAGCATAAACACCTGTTGATTTCAAAGTGGTAACGCCATGCAATGACCAGCCTCTGACTGTGAATAGGCATAATTCCAACCCCTCCACTTAAAACTCGCTCTCTCCGGAGAATCGCTGCAAAGTGAGCGAAAAAAACGACCCAGTAAGCTTCTGATTCTAATTCCTGGAACAATCAATGGACCATAGATTACACAGGAAATGCCATATGGATAAGCAAGGCAGTCTGATCATAATACAGAGCCAGTAAGCTCCTCGCTACTAGAAATGAGTAGTAGGGAAATATAAGTAAGAGAGTCGTAACAGTGGACAAAAAATATTAGGAAACTCAAGGCCAAAAAAATGGAAATGAGGTATTGGAGTTGGCAATAAATACTAGACTTAACTGCCTGAGAATTTTCCCCCCTTTGGAATGTGTCAGACTTAGGCTGGAGTTCCCATGGCTTTGGTGTGAGGTATGTATGAGGAATGGTGCTCATTCCAATTAGACTGTTTACTTTGCCCTCTCCATTGCTCGCCGCTCCGCTGCGCACAGGCGCGCCTGTGCGTAAAACCTGCGTCGACCCCAGTGGACTTAACACCAATTGGTGAAGTTCGTTTTTCTGTTTTTGACGTTGTCTCAACGCTCCTTACACCTTACGAAACTCAAATTGAAGGATTTTTTTTTCATGGGCGTCAATCGGGTATACTCACTCCCCATACCACAGCCCAAAATGAGTCCAAATTGGTGCAGTTTTATCATTAGAAATGATGAGAAAATTACAGAAATCTATTTGCAAGCCATGTTTTTAAAAATGACGATCAGTGAAGCATCAAGCTCTACGTCTCTGCAGGTTAATTTGGGGACCCAGCTCTAAAAATGTATCTCATACTAACCAAATGAGATCTTGTCAGTCATTTGTAATTGCTGGTGCCCAGATATACGTGAGTTTGGTGGTAAGTAATGTTAGACACTAGGACTTAACATTGCAAATCATCCAATAGAAAAATTCCTTGGGCAAAATCCCCAATAGCAGAATTTGTGATGAATTTGGTGTTATGCAACTTTATCAGACGAGGGGTATGCAAATAACAGACAGTTATGGGCGGAGGATATTGATACAGATGAGTAAAAACTTACTGTTTTCTGGCGGACCATTGATCATGTTGAACTTGTAAATCTCTTTGGCATAGTATTCAGTCTCCGTGTTATCCTGTCCACAACTTTGCTGCCTGTCTCTTCCCAGCTCCTCAATGAGCTCCTTGGTGCTGTTATAAAGGGCCAAGACCTGAAACGGTACTTGATTTGGACCTGTTGTTTGTGGCGGACTGGTCAGTCGGAGTTTACTGAGAATCTGTCCCCGGATCGCCTCTACTCTCTTTTTCTTGATGTGGTCAATGTCCACAGTGGTACAAGTGGATAGCGACAAAGTCATGGTCACACAGTTTGAGAGGAGGAAAAACAGAAGTGCTTTGCCCAAATTCATATTTCTTTCTGCGTTTACTCACAGCTGAGGCTTGTCAAGTAAAAAAACAAAACAAAACTAAATTCCGATTTGAGCAGAATCCCTTATCTCTTTTCATTCAAGTCGTGAGTGAGTTCTTTCCTCCGAGGAATCCCATTTTGTCAAGTGTTATGTCATCTTTGCAAAATGCGTATTTGCATGAGAGCAAATCCGTGACATTTCTGAAAACAATCTCAACTCTTCACCAAAACCTTTTATCCTATTCTTCATTCCCCCTTGTCACACGCACAAGCATAATTTCCCTTCTTCTTCCGTTGATTTTACAGGGCACTAATCTCTGCAGCATAGTTCAGTTTCTCCATTGCATTATAGGCTCTTTCCATCCACTTGCTCTTATGGTATAAGTGTGTCTCCCTGCTTTCTCCCTGTTGTCCAGCTTCAAATACACTCAACAGACGCACTTTCTCCCCTCACTCATACTTTATAGTCACAAGCAGCTGTGACGTTTTCGAGGGAGGGACTGCAAATTATAGCCTATACTAGGACAATAAAATCTGCCCTATTCTGCAATCACTCCCATAAGACTTTTACAAAACTTTTATGTTGCAAAAATTTGATTTTGAATCAAACCATAAACTTGTGAAATATGGGACAATTACCCTGAGAAGATGATAGTGATTTTTGTCTATCTCTACAGAGTGAAACATCTAGCTATTCATACAGATCCCCTCCCTGTTAAAAGCTATGGTGAATGGATTAAAGATTAAAAATTAAACAAATAATTTAGCTGTGGACCCCTGAGCACCACCATCAAGGACCCCTGGGCCACCCTGGACCCTATTCTGGGAACTACTGGCTCAGACTAAACCTGTAATGCAGAGGTCTAAACGCTGCTGGTACAACACCCCAAATAAACCACAGAACAAAACAAAACAAAATGTCAAAAGCAACAGGACTCTACACGCCAAGCGGGCTATCACTGGCATGTTGGAGGTGCCCAGGGGAGCTCAAAGCAGCCCCTGTGATCCGCTAGATGTAGCTACTGTGCAGGTTTTTACGTACCTAAATAAGGGCATAAAACATGCACAATAGCAACATCTAGCGGATCTCAGGCGGTAGGAGAGAAACCCTGCCTTATCTTTAGTTGAAGTTCTGCAGAGCAAGGATTGATAAATGAAGCAAGAATGCTCTTTCTATAACCCAGTCTCACATTACTGAATGCATCCATCATCATCATTATCATCATCATCAGGAGCAGCAGCAGCGTCGATTTGGCACAAATCCTGTGGTCCACGCTATTTTAAAAATAACAATAATAAAAAAATAAGTAAGTGAGTAAATAAATAAATAAATTATATGTTCCGTATACGCAGTGGTTGATTTATATTACGACAGACTTGGCTGATGAAATGTTAATGAATGAGATAAGAGGTCATCTCTCACAGTGTCTGACATAGGTGTACGACTCGCGTGTCACCGTCCTTGATTGGCGTTGCCATGGAGAGGGTTGCTATGTGACGCTTGTTGATATCCAGGAAGAAGCTAAGCAAGAGGAGGGTAGAAATGGACGATAGCCTTCATCTCGGAGATTCTGGAGTACAGAAAAATGTGAGTTACTTCATGTGTCTCAGATAACGTAAAAAGAGCGAGCTCAGAAGAAACGCTAATTCCCTGAGTGCAGTTGAGACGTGGCTTTTCCTCCCCTGCAAACGACGTGGTGCTTACCGCTATCCTGGTGCAGCTAGCGCTAGCTAGTTAGGCTAAGCAAGCTAACATTAGTAGGTAAGCTAATACAGTCCGTGAACAAAATAGGGTAACGTTTACTAGGGCTGCGACCCACAACAGCTGGCAGAGCATCACTGTCACGGACAAGCATAAGCACTTTTTGTCTGTCTTTGAAAAGAATCCAGTGACACACACGGGGCGTTATAATTATAGCTCCTTTGAAATAACGTTTGCTGAAAAACTTGTCTTAGCGAGTGTTTGCATAGACGCGTTGCTATATTAGCTGCTACTCCACTACACACAGAGCATTGCGTTTTGTGTGTGCTTGTCCTTGATGGCGGTGCTCTGCCCGTTGGGTCGTAGGTTTAAGGTTGTTACCATTTTCCCTGGCGAAGTCCTGACCTCGTCCTCGCCCACGATAGTAATTACTCCATCGAATAACAACGGGAAAACTCCATGTAATATCCACGTTCTGATATATTTCTGATATATTTCTTGTAATCCATTTGTCTTTAAAATATTTTCCGTAGAGAGAATTTTCTAATGCTTGAACTTCTCTCCCCATTCCTCAATGTATTTGTAGTTCACATAACTTTACATTTTGGAGAATTGGACTCCATGTCTGAGGAAAAATCTCCTAAATTCCTTCAAGGGAATGTAGTATTCTAAACATTTTATAGTAAACATCCGTGGCTTACTGCAATATGACCACCTCAGTTATGTGCTTCTTGACGTTGAACCATCCTATCTGAAGTGGAAGCCATCAGGCAAGCTTAACATGCCCACTGACCACTGTGAGGGATGATGTGCTTCTTCCATCACTGCCATCACCTGCCTCTTGAATGTTTCTCCAAGTGATGCTGTACAGCCTCATCTGAGAGTGATAAGATCAGCTTCCTAACCCATTTCTCACTCTGATAAACTGATCCCTGATCAGCTCCCATGAAGAGATATCAGTATCCTTTACCTCAATGCCTTTTCTGGAAAGGGTAGGCCTGAATTTAGTTCAGATGGTCAGGGCTGAGACACTTGAGTCCTCCAGAACGTTGTGGTATTACAGATTGAAAACTGAACCATGAATCTTCACATCTAAGCTGCACAAATTTCGCACATCTTCAAAAAACACTTCTCATATTCAGAAAGAACTGTATGTCATTCTAACGAATGTGCTGTGTGAAGATTGCACAGCTAAAGCAAAGCTAAAACTCACAGCTAGTGTGGTTGGTAAGGCGTTTCTCAATAATTTACTTTCCATTCCCAAATTATTTCCCCAGGTTGCAAAGACAGGGCGAAGGTCTCGCCTTGCAGCAGACCAAACATCCTTTGATGAGGCTCGCCACACGAGGAAGTCCTCTTCATCTGCTTCCATGGGAGAGGTATGAGATCAGTTGATCATTGACAGCCAGTTGCATGGTTATAATTTCACCTCACAATGAGCTTTATAAATATGCATTTTGATTTTGTCTCATGCATGAATCCAAGGATGAGGATGAGGTAGGTAGCATGAATGAAACGGTGACTTTGCATGGCTTGTGTTTCTAAAGCTCCAGACAGTAACTTTATACCATTTACAGTAGCCTTGGATTCATAAACACTAGCAGCTTAACTTGAGTTCTCATAATTATTTGATTTAGTCCAGCTTGTGGGATTTGATATCTCAGCCTGTTGAAATACACAGCCAAAGATTAGCAGAGCAGCTTCTATGTGGCTCAGCCACTCTGTTTACACAGCTTAGTAATTCACAAATTTGGCTATATACTGTATTATTTCACAATATTGAATAATATATAGCCTTATGAAATTAATATATCTTTGCATCACTGAGGCCTAATTTGTAGGCATATTTCATAGACAGCCCTCTGTGGTGAATTAATATTTATGGTCTGTACATTAGCAGTGGAAGACAAAGCATTTGGTATAAAGTTACAAATGAGTGTATTTCTATTCAGAGACGTTTGAGTGGGCACTTTCATACTTTGATAGAATGTAAGGCCTAGACATTAAGAGTACTTAAACTCTCAGAATGGCCCCCCTTCAGACACCTGAGTATTGCTTGTTGAACTTTTTTGAATTTATTGCTTGTCCTGTGGAATGCATCTGATGTGCATGCATGGCAAGCATGATTCTAGGAGAAACACTGGCCTCATTGTAGACTTTGTAGTGTGCACTCAGTATCTCTGGAAATTAGCAATGCTATAGCTGCAATTTATACAAAATGAATAGGTCCTTGCAACTGTTGAATTTGCCTGAAATATTTATTAATCCTTACTGCATACAAACTATAATGCTGTTAATGCTCTTTTTTCAAAATATTGTAATGTTACTACTATCAATCATATAATTAAAGCACTTTTCAGCCAGCAAAATGTATCACCGGAGTACTTTTGACTCTTATTATTTGTTATAAGTCCTTTGTATATACCATATAAGATGGAACTATCTTTCTAGATTTTCAGAAAAGTCATCTTCTCAGACAAATTGGAATAAATGGTGCTAAATTTAGACTGAATGTAAGATTTCATACATATGACACAAGTTAAATCAGAAGTGATATTGGAAAGATAACAAACCATGTCACTCCACTAGTATTGGCATTCATGGAATCAGTCATGTCTCCTAGATTGGCAAACTGCAACCCCGCCAGCATTCCCAAAGAAAAAATTCCAGCAATGCTTTTGCTGTAGGCTAATCTTCCCAAATTAGGCCAGCTTCCCTAATGTATGAACCAGTATTCTCGCGCCCTCTCTGACCTGCTGTGCACATGCAATACATTTTTCCAGAGTGTCGTGCGACTGGGTGGGTTTATTTGCAGTCTTCGTTTATCAACCCTGGCCTCTTCTGCCTAAAATACCCAACTGATTGGTCACATTCCTGACATCCTTTTAAACAAAGACTGAATTGCTTTTATGGGCTCTTAGGGTTTGACTACCCCAAGTTCCTTGCCCCAGAGACTATCAGAGAATCCTGAATTAGAAAACATGAGGGCTAAGCTAATTGCCTTAACAGCCATAACTATTTTACTATGACTGTGAAGTTCATATTTGGTCAAGTATTGAAGGCACAGAATTGTTTTGTTTCTCAGGATACTTGTGGTCCTCTCCATTTTTGTTCAGAGCAATAACTCTGTCTAAGAATAAATCATTACACTGAAGAAAGGCTTTATTGACCATTTCAGCTTACTGTTGTCTCCCATGATTGTTAATTGTCTAAACTAACCAACATTAAGTCTGAATTCCATGGTATTAAGAAATTTCTGACATCAGAAAGCTTTAAAATCACTTTAAAGAATTTAAAGTGCTCAAAAATCCACGAATCATGAACTTAATCTCTCTTGTTCCTGTTGAAACGCAATTACTAATTGCATAAAATTAGGGGGCTTTTTCAGCCTCAACTCTCATGGCTAATGGCAATATACAATGCAGCAGACCCCCCCCCTCCTCCTCCTCCTGCCCTGCTTAATGCTGACATTCAGATTTATAAATGGCTTTGGTGAAGGAGCCAGCCATGAAAAATTATTTCCTGTTTCATCATAAACGAAAGAAATTCTTCCTGACCACTTTGTCCTCTGCAAACCCAATTTAGTAATGAGAAATGTTGTGCATTTTTTTTTTCTCTAATTCATTTGTCTAGTGCCCACCCTTGTGTGCTCTGAGGAATTCATTCATTCAAGTGCTGGTCTCAGGGTCCCGGTCTCAGGATCAGGACCCAAACTCAATTGACTATTTTCAGTACTATTTTCAGAATCAAAGAATGAGAGGGAGAGGGTCATTTTTTTCCTGTGAATCTATTTTAGGTCAGACATGAAGCCCTGGCAGTTCCCACACTCCATATGCTCCGGTGCTGCAAATGGGCAGCAATGAAAACCATAATAAACAAAACAATGGCCTGCATATAGACGACTCTGCGCCGCACATACCAAACTGCTGTTTATGTGAGCTGTGCTATCCATTGTGAGCTTGCAACAATGTGTCCACTTAAATACTGGCGTGTGAGATTAGAGCTATCAGAAGAAAACAAAATAGCCCTCCCACCTTTAGCTGGGCCTTTAAGCTGACTGCTCCTGCCTTTCACATTTATCCTGAGGTTCTGTTGTTGTTGTGGAGAAGAGAGCCCCCTATCTGCACAGTACTAACTCACAAAACTCACAGTGGCATAGCTTATTTATATATGTGTTGCTAATGGATTTTGTAGTTATTACAGACCCATATCATAAGCTATTCACCACTATGTAAATGTTTAATATAAGCATATTGGTTAAGAATACAAAGCCTATAATTATGCAGAAGAAAAAAAGCTATATTTCCTATGCAAGCTTTACGTTTTTGTGCTTACCTTTAAAGATCAAATACTATTTACGCCTTATATATTTAAGAAAGTAAGGGATTTGTCCTCTGTTTGACTGAGTAAAGCTTTCTAACTGACTAAAGAAACCTTTCTAATGAAGAAGCTGTTTGTCATTAAAGCTCTCTCTCCTTCCAGGGCCCCCCACCCAAACCAGCCCGGAGGCAGGGAGGCTGGGCAGAAGAAAGTTCTGGATCTGGTTCGGCCAAGTGAGTATCTACCCTTTATCCTCCATCTACTCCGGCTACACTCTGGTTCACACTGCCTCCTCCGACGCTCAAGGCTGGGACTGGGAGCTGTGGTCCTGTGTTATGTGTTATTAATGAACTCTCATGCTGTTGAATGAGCTTATTTATCAGTGCATATTTGGCACTTGGGCTGTGAATCAACAAGGTTAGAGGGAGCCTGTCTGAGCAGGCAACTCTCCATTCGTCTTCATCTGCAAGCGGGGCGGTAATTGACATGGTTAATGCATCAGCCACAGGAGGGCACTGTTAGTCAGCTAGCCACTTCATCACAGGGGTTCAAGCCACTTAATCACCCCTTACCACTGCTGTCTGCTCTTTACAAGGGAAGCACAACATGTAGAATTCATAAAATATTTGAGACAGATGGAATGTGTCTGCCAAAGCTGTTTTTTTTTCCTCACAAATAGCACTGCAAATATGAACAGTGGATATGACTCATTCATTGTGAGACTGTAGCCTTTATTAGATTGCGGAACTATCTTTCTTGCCTTCTCCTCCACCCACCACTGAGCTTCTTTCCCATAGTCTCAGTGGAGGTGAGAGCTTGGGAGATGCATAAAGTCATACATTGAAGCGAACAGGCTGAGTCAATTGGGCTTATTTGCGTGGTTTTCTGCACCGTTAGTGCAAGCCGAAAGAACAGCAAACTCAATAGATCTTTCCTCCCTCACAGAAGGTCAGCGTGTCGCTTCCCCGCATTTGCGTAACCCGACTTGATTCCCGGTCTCAAAGAGATTGAAATACAGGAGGTGTAAAAGGGTTTTGCACGTGCATTGATCCTCTCTGAAACAAAGTAAGTAATGTTCCCCCGTGGAACCCGCAAGGACTTTTCTCTTCAATGTCACCCCTCATGCTCAATCACCGCTGCCCTCCTCCCACTAATCCCAGCGCAGAAATCCCGGGATTTGTCGATCTATCACTCCTAATTGACACTAAATGATCTGTCAGTTTATTGATGAACCTTTGAAACCAGGTTGTCACAATATATTTTATCCCTAACAACTTTTTCCAGACAGTTTTACCATGTCTATCGCTTTGCCTTACATGAGTCTTAATCAAGGGGCCTGTAATGTGTCTTAAGTGTCGCCACCCCCGCCCCCAGACAGGACACAGTCCAAGGGCAGGCAGGTAGGCTCCCTCAGCTCCTCTCTGCCCTGCTTGATTGGGCTCCAGTACCTTCGCTGGGCTCAGATAGCATAGAGAGGAAAGAAAAAGCAAATATTTGCTTGGAATTTGGTAGTTGGATTTGTTGTTTTATCTTTCTTTCCCAGTTGTTGTGGGATTCCCTTAATTTAAAAAAATAATTAGTAAGGTGCCACTTTTGAAAAAATATATATAATGAATAAATGATAATTCAAAATGACACTTTCAAGCTGTTCAGAATGATATATGGTAAGGTTCATCTTGTTAGTGTCGTCTCCACTGCTCCATTGTGTTCGGGGCCCCTCTGCATTGATGAGAACATGTAGAAATTTCAAACCCTGAAACCCAAACTGGTCTATTGAAACAAACATCTTTCTTAATATTGAGTAGATGTGTACTTATTTTTGTCTCAGTTTATACTGCAGGTCTGTTCTCCTTTGATTTTTGGCATTTGAAAAAGGGAGAATATAAGGGAGGAAGAGGCTATTGCAGCGTTGAATGTGTTACCTTTAAAGCCAGTAGGGGGCAGTACTCAACCAGGGGAGTAAGCAAAAGCATTGCACTGTGCTTGAAAAAAAAGAATAAATCCTTCCCTCCTGAAATAAATTTTGTGGAGTTGTTTTGACAGCTAGGAATGCATAGATACCAAAAACTTCCTAAGTTTTGATTTCTTACTGTTTTGATGCAGCTAAATGCTTTTTTTATGGTGACAATAGCATGGTTATGTTTTCTTTCCTTGATATTCAGTGTGTTTGTTACCTTACGCAAAATAGCAAGCGCTAAAAATACGGTGTTGAGGAACAGAAGTGTCAAAAGACAGTAATTTGGTGTCTGGCGTGCCCTGTTCAAGCTGGGCTGTGTAAATAGAGAGAAGTCTGAAAATAGCCGCATGGTCCAGTAGGAGATGAAGCTGAGAAAGCAGGCAGGAAGGGAGAAGACACAACTATTGTAGACCCCACTGTGCCTTATTTAAACAGTATTACTATCATTAAATACAGATGAATTATAGGCTCTGTCTATCAGAATGCTCGTGAAGATTCTTCCAGGAATAAAAAAAAATGTCTGTTGAGTATATAGTGAGATTTGAGAGCTTACTGTTATTTTGCAGGTAGTAAAAATGGTATCTCGCTACTTTTTTTTTTTTTCCTCTATCTAATGAATGTCTTTCCTGTTGATGCATAGATCATCAAGAAGACCTGCAGCGGAGGATCTGGAAGAGTAAGTTTACTCAGCCTCCTCATCCATGTTTCATTATATCCCTGCAAGTTGATTGAATTGAATGACAGTTTAAATTTTTCATATGGATAGAAATGGGTCAATTTAAATGTTTGTTTGTTCCCTATGCACCAGAGTGGAAATTGCGCTGTACTTTCAGATTGTCCTTGGTTGCAACTAATCCTTGCCTTCAAAGAACAATCACTTAACATGATTAAAAAACAGCGTGACTGAGTTGTCATCACTTTTATTGCTGTTGGGAGCCAAGTTTTCCTGTTATTCTAGTTTTTTCCCCTCACCCTCCCTCGCATCATTCTGTGACTAGAATAAACATCACCACGAGGAGAGGCAGGTAGAGGACGTGGTTGTCTGTGTTTTACTCATCATCACAGTTGGAGCCCAGCGCCTGAATGGCAGCACTGAGACAGCGGCTTTGTGTAAAACTTCGGCTGCTGCCCTCCAGAAAAAAGTCCCTTAAATTGCGCTTCTGCCACGACTGTCTTGTCCCAGTAACAGTTATTCAGACCGCTGCTCCAGCTGGGTTTGTTTTTTAATCATTCCTAGAGGTGATCTTGTCTGGGGCTGCCAGGCTGGTCACCCAGACAGTGCAGCGGCACCTCGTAGCACCGTCAGTGCCTTTTGGCAGAGGCTGGTGTTGTGAAGTCCCAGTCACCCTGTAGCAGACAGAGCAAGCCTCCTATCTGCCACGGGAGAGAGAGAGCAGACAAAAAACAGGCCCATCATCAAAGCATAGGAGCCCGACTCACTCACTCCCCGTGATGACCTCACCATTGGGCGGCATTTTGAAAGCATTAAATAATTCATACTCTCACACTTACTGTTTCTACAGCCGCCGCCTGCAACCGCAAACTCCCCAGGGCTCAGATGATGAAGGAGGTGAGAGCACCCTTGCCACCCCCCCGCTCGGTGTCCCTCCTCACAGGCAAAGTGGAGCCCTCCAGTGCCTCCGCGGCACATTCATCCTCTGGAAGTAGAGCAGATAAGCAGGCAGTCAGATCATCGCTTTTCACTGACGCTCCCAACATATTTCTTCTTGATTCCCGGAGTGGATTCATATGTTAGAGCTCTGCCTTTGACCACCAAGTGTGACACACCCTGTAAGGATGTCCCATAGACCTTTTTAGATGAAAGTGACAAGTGAATATGTTCATTTGATCAGGTTAGAGCCGCGGTTGTGGGATCATTGGTAATCTCTTGCACTCACTCAATTCACACAAAGTCCACAGCAGACCTCAAGCATTTGGTAAATCCCCTTCTGTTATTCATTGGCTGAAGTGTGTCAGGATTTAAGTGGTACCCCACTCCCAGAGTGGCACAGTGACAGTCAGTCACACACACACACACACACACATACACACACACAGTGCCTAGGCAGGTGCCGTGGAGCACAGATCTGGTGGGAACATTTCTGCTTTGACTGTGTCACCTCGGGGCCCAACTCTCCGCATCACAAACAATGTCAGGATAGAGGGGGGAAATTTCAACAAAGCACTGCCTAGGATAATTGTTCTATTTTTCAGAGCAAAGCAGCAGGGGAAATGGGAGTGAAATTGCCTTAGTAAGGATAGGAGCAGCACACACAGCTCGTTTGACAATATTGAAGGACCTATATACTTACCAATAGCAATGCCTCAGTTAGCACTGTGTAATGGCATTTATGAGCGTCAAACGACTTTTGGCAGTGTGAACACTCACATGTCAAAAAATGAACACGTATCCATCGCCATTTTTGTCAATTTAGCATTTGTCCTGTCAGGGTGGAAAAGAATATTGATTAAGTGAAATGTAGTTTCTCCCACAATATGGTATCAGGATTGTCAGCATGTGTTTGTTTGTTTATTTATTTATTTATTATTTATTTATTTTCATGTTTCAGAGCTCTTACTGAATGATCACAATGTTATTTGTGAAGGTGATGTTGGTGAAAATGATTTAAAAACAAAAAAACGCTACAAACTCTGAAAGGCATGTATCTCACAAATGTAACTGATTTATTTGGTCTTTTTTATCATTTCAAATTAAGTACGAAGGTAATTATGATTTACAATATATTGCAGTGGTGAATTGCAATGATTAAGGTTTTGTAAAACTTTGAAATGAAATATGGATGCAATTATGAATCACAATTTATTGCAGTCCAGAAGTGCAATATGTAAAGAATCCCAAAATTGTATTTTGTGGGACAAGTGTCATGATATAATACCAGCAGCTCTCTAGTCACCCCAGTATCCTAAGTTGGGTCATGTATCATTTGTTTGCCTCTTATCAGAGCGGGTCATGGAATTTGGTTTTATCTTTGGTCTTTGGCCCATATGAATTATAAGAAGTTGTAAAAAGATGTGGGCACTTTTGGTTAATATTCAAAATAACCCTTGCTGAAATGTATGTGTTGTGTTTGTGTGTGTGCAGTATATTAAACAAAGTAGTTTTCTCGGTGTCCAGCATGCGCTGCCTAAAAGGTCCAGTGAAGTAAAGAGCCCAGTGGTTTGGTTCTCTCGCAGTTAATGCCGCTGGAAAGATTATTACTCTGTGGAGGGAGACCTCTTAATACAGAGCCGGAGGCAGGGGCATTGGAAATTACAGTGCTGAGGGTTAGTGAGATAGCCCCTGCGATCTTGATTATGTCCCCTACCCTTATCCCTTATGTCCACTGGCTACAAGCAGAGAGAGAGAGAGAGAGAGAGAGAGAGAGAGAAGGCTAGCCCAATCCCCTGCTCCCATCTCCCCATCAGCTGCCCCTTCAGCTTCCTGCCGGTCACTTAAAATAGCCCCGCTATCACAAACATACTCATCTGTTTCATGTCCCACTCCCTCACTCTTAACCGGTGATCTGTTGAATATTGTGCCATAAGCTTTTCAAATGGCTTCGCTGCCTAGGTAATCATTTGACCGGACCCCTGCGTAGATTATAGGAGCCCCAGTGATGCGGGGGAGCCGTCCCGTTCTCCAAAGTCGCTGACTGCTGCGTGCCTGCCGGGAGCATGTCTACATTCGCAGCAAATTATCCCCTTTTGATATTTACATGCCTCAGCGAGGAAACTGGACGCCACCGTGTAATAAGGATACACACGGCCCGCTCTGCTGCCAGACAAAGCCACCTTGATAGATGCCCAGGCTGCAGGGAAGGAAGTCGGTGTCGTCGGTAATGTGCGCCAGCCGTACCGAGCAGAGACAACTCCTTCTAATGGAGTTGCCCTTTGCGTCAGAAAAAACATCGGCTTGTTTGCAGCTGCTTTGAAGCCCTCCTTGACCTCCAGTAATAGGTTGAATTTGCAGCTCATATACAATGTTGTTCTTTTTTTTTTCCACTTAATAATAGAGTTTGCATATAGAGAACCTCTGCCTCGCTGCTTCACATTGAACTCTCATAGAATTGTGTTGATAGTGCATTATTGGCTGAAATGGGGTAGGGGTGTGTGTGTGTGCGTGTGTGCGCGCGTGTGTGTGTGGAGGGCTAGACAACCCAGGAAGCTATTTGCAAAGAGCTGGACGGCAAGGCTTTTTGATGTCATTGCACTAAGACCATTAAATTTGATTGGGGGTCCAGGGGGGACGGATTCTGCTGAACGCTGTGCTTTGTAAATGAGAGGACAAAGTGTCACCGGGGCCTCATGAATATGAAATACCCGCGCCCGCATTTATTTGGATATCAGAAACACAGATGAATCTTGTCAGCGGCTAAACGAGCATGGCATTTTTAATTTTGTTTAATTAAAAAAGAGAAAGGAATAAGTTATCAACAGAGAATGAGGTTTTGTTATCTAAGGGAAGTTGATAGACCGGGTTCTGACCAGGTTGTCTTCAGACCTCGTCATCCATCTGTCAAATATGTCCAGAATGTAAATATTTTCCCTTCATCTCAACAGTCTGTAACTTTTATGGAGCACTAGAATTTGGCAAGCCATCAATAATTGATGTTTCTTCAACTGCGGTTTATTTTCAGGAGTTATTTTGAAGGAATGGTGACACAGATGCCAAGATATTTCCTCACATCAGATGCGGACTTCCATCTCCTCACCTCTATTTAGCTCCTCTATTGACTTTCCCCTCAGGGCGCAGCACTGTGTTTAGAGATTACTGACAACCCTGTTCGCGCAGCCCAGCGCTCTCTCTCTCTCTTTTTTTCCCTCTCTCTCTCTCTCTCTCGCTTCATCTCTGTCTCTTTCTCAGTGTTGTGTCTCTCTCACTGTCACCACTCAGCTGTAGAGCTAATAAGGATGTGCAATTGCATTTCTCTGCTGCCCCCAAACAAAACTAATGTTCAGGAAAAGCACAGGACACCTGAAGTTAATACGTTTTCTTTAAGGGAACCTGGAGTGTCAGTTATGTCTTTTGGTAACTGTCATGACAGCTCAAAAATGGAGACTGATGACATATTACAGAACCGAAGCCCAGTTATTTTACTTGAACAAAGACATAAATTCCTTAAATTCCATAAGTTCCATAAATTCTTCCTCATTGCTTGATATGGTCTTCTTCATCTATACACTAACTTTTTCATAGTAAATGCCGGCACAATGAGGTACTTACATATGCAAAATCTTTGCATAGTCTTTGAACACATTTCAATCAAAACCTCTTTATTCATTATTCAGTTTAGCTTTCTTCCATCCAATCTTTATCCCCTACGATTCCCCTCTTGTTTCCCCGCTCCAACAAATGTCCATCTGAAAAATGCTGTGAAAGTTTGCCCTGTCCTTCTTGTGAGTGGAGCCATCCTCTGTCCTGTTGCGTTTTGCCAATTAAAGTGGGTTCCCACTGTTTGAGCAGCGGGCTGGCGGCTCCTGGCACCGCAGCCCCTGCCAGGCCGCACTGTGACTTCCGACCCCACACAGATGGGCCCGCAAGCAAATACTCTTGCACATGGCTGGATGCCGCCCCAGTCGGAGTGGCAGAGTGGACATGGAGGTCGGCCTACCGGCCACCGCGGGTCCTGGGGGTGGGCGGCGCTGACAGGGCCCAAATGCTAAGGTAGCAGGGGGTGCTTTCTGGGGAGCCCCTGGCCAGCGCCCCTCTCGCAGCAGGAAGAGCTGCCGCCTCGCCTTCTGAATATTCATGGCCGCATGGCTATTGTGACAGGGCAGCTCTTATGAGGATGTAGTTAGAGAGAGGGAGGGGAGGAATCAAGTGCCACACAGACATGGTCACACATAAGCATACTCACACAAAATCTTCTAACAGGCACATACAGCAGATTTATTTATTTTTTAATCAATGTTTGCTTCTGTAATTGGATTTAGATCACCAAATTTGAAATGAATTTTTATATTCTAATCGGGGGTCCGCTATGATATGCTTGCACTGATCCTTATATGGTCTCTGTGGTGGTTTTTCAGATATCCCAGTGATTCCAGATCTTGAGGAGGTGCAGGAAGAAGACCTCACCATGCAAGTCGCTGCTCCGCCAAGGTAGTCAACGCTTTCAGCCTCAGTTCATCCTTCTCACACAAGAAAAAAACACACACATCCCGTCCCTGAGACCCGTGTTTGACACTTAACCTGTGTCCTAAGATGAGGCATGCGCTTGGGACACAAGGTCAGTAGACTGCACTGGTGACTTTGATGGCCTCCTGTCCTCCACTGGTAGCATTGCAAGTATCTTGCCATATCGGGCTGTTATGCAGAAATAACAGTAGGGTGTGATTTATGCGACTCTGTTAGCGGGGCCCTTACTAACGGGGCCCTTTGATTTACAGGGCAGTGAGAGACACGCCGACATGTGTCGGCTATGTAGCAAGGCTATGACAGCGGTGGAGGTTATTAGGCTGGGGCTTGCTCTCTGTGCGAGATAATATCCACATTGAACTCATTGCGGGGGCAATGTAGCGTGTAATGTGCAGTAAGTAGGACTGGCATGCACTGCTAGGCCCCGGCCACTTTGAGAGCCCCCCCTCTTAATTCCAACCCACAGATAAGCAGCTGGGTTTCAATTTGAGGCGTTTACCACTTGGCAACCATCTCCTGCTCTCTGTGGTCTTCACTGAAGTCTTGGTGCTCCATTGTGCACCGGCATCAAACTTTTTCAAAGCCGCTCCTCAGTCTCGCGTTGCATGTAGCGCCGTGAAAGCGTTACGGTCAGGACGGCTATTGTTTTTCTCTGTGGCATGTCGTCCTCATCGAAATACAAACCCTCGGTGTATCAATAGCCTTTGTTGTGTCGACTGATGTGACTCTCTCTCTCACCCCCATTAGCATTCAAGTGAACCGGGTAATGACCTACAGAGATCTGGACAATGACCTGAAGTACTACTCTGCCTTCCAGACCTTAGTAAGTCAAGGTCCTAGATTTTTATGTCTTTGATTTTATCGCCTTTCTTTGCGTCAAGGTGGTCCATTTAGTTTTGCAACCAGTATCACACACACACACACCTCAGTTTGTGCAAGCTAAGTAGATTCTGCTGCGTTCTTTCTTCAGGACGGAGAGATTGACTTGAAGCTCCTCACCAAGGTTTTAGCACCGGAGCAGGAGGTGAGAGAGGTGAGTGAGTTTTTGGTAAATATAGCTTGTGAGCTCCCAGAGAGGACCTGTCCAGCTGTTTCTAGAGCACCAGGGGAGGTCGCCACTCTGTCTCCCAGGTAATCAAGATTTATGATGTGTACATTAACACCCTCTGCTCTCCCGCTCTCGTTCTCCTCTCTCTGCTCCCTCCGTCTCCCCGTGCACTCCTTCTTGGAATGTCTCCCTCTGTCTCTCTGATTCTTGCTTTCTTTCTCTCTCTCTTTCTCTTTGTCTCTCTTGCCCTCTTGCCAGGAGGATGTGGGGTGGGACTGGGATCATCTGTTTACAGAGGTGTCCTCCGAGCTGCTGACGGAATGGGATCAAGGAGAGAATGAGGAGCAGGCCGCAATGCCTGTAACATGAGGAGGTGTGGACTGGGACTCCATTGGGAAATGGGTGCTTGTCTGTTGCCCACAGAAGGGCCAGTAAAGTTGGTCATAATAACTTTAATTACTGTTTGTATCCAGAGTTTATTTTTTTTGTAAAATGTATATAGTTGCTGCCTTTTTAAATAAATTTCACAAATAGTATTTCTTGTTGTTTTGTCTTATGCTGCCTCTGTCGCATTGTCCAATTTTCTTTGAATTTCAACCTGTGTAGGTTTTTCACATAATTACATTTGACTTGTTTGTTTAACTTAAAGAGCTGTAAGGAAAACTGACTTGTTTTAAAAGCCCCTCTGAAAATTGCTGGCACAGATAAAAAAAAAAATGCCCTCCCTGTACTGCCAGCATTATCAACCCCCTCATACAAGTCCAAGGTTGATAATCAGCTAAGCTGAAATCCAGTTGATTGTGTTCAAATTAACATTCCTCATTAAAGCCTACAACCTTATTGTTATTGACTGTGCCACTGACTTTATCTTCCAGCTCTTCGATAGGAGCAGCCCCTTCTTCACTATTATCTCAAATGCATTGAACACAGTTCCTATTGACACCTGGGGGATTAGCATACATTATACCTTTTTACTGGATAAAGAGGAATGGATCTAAGTCTGGACCAAGATGGCTGCTGGTGTCAGGTATGTGCTCTTCAAAGTTAAAGAGCAATAACTCCTCTGCTATAACAACTATGTGATGATAAAAATAATCCATACAACATGATGAATATGATATAGGTGGCACAGTACTTAGGACAGGACGTGGTCTCAGATCTGAATTAATATTGATACAGGCTCTGACACACACACACACACACCAAAGTCTGTCTCATTTATTGCACATCTGCTTACGGTCATATACTGTGCCTTTAACGCATGCTGGTACTGTGTATCAGCATTCAGTTTTGTCTTTGGTTCATGTGTGTGAATATAAATGCTGGCCTCCGATGTCAGGCCAGGGCTATTAGGGAAACAGGTGTAACATTTACAGATTGTGATTAGGTTTATTTCTGAGGCAGAGAGTGGTCTCATGACATTTGGGGATGCACACCGAAGTCCTCAAGGACACGCAATCTATGCATCTAACAGCTCAATTACTGCCCATCACAAATAGATCCAGATTTTTTTCATTTGGTGGGCCTTAAATCAACTTCATCAAGTGTAATGCCTCAGGACCAAGCTATCAACCGGGATATTTGTGCTCAGAATATCTGTGCGTGGCAGAATATTCGAGCCCAGTGAGTGATCTCTGTTTGTCTCTCTATCACACATACAAACACACACTTTTTACAGCCTCCACAATTGGCTTATTTAGCCAGACTTAATGAATTCTGCCCATATGCCCTGAGCAGCTGCTATGTTGCCCCTTCCTCCCACCCCCGCCGAGCTGCGAAGTGCCCATCCATGTAGAGACAACCTCTAGCTGTCTCTCTGGAGAAGGCTGAGCCTGCCACTCCTCTGCTGGCAGCGGGCCGGTGCCGTCTGAGGTGGACTGCTCACGGGCCGAGGACTCAGATTAGGGCCCAGTGATCACGGGTTGCGGCCGGCCTCAGATGATTGGCCGGAGCGTCGGTGGATCATAGAGAGGATTAGAGAGAGAGAGATCCAGAGACGCTGTTTGGCATGTGCTCGCATCCAGCTTCTCAAAGTGACCTCTCTCTCTACTCCCTCATCCTCACTCTCTCTCTCTCTCTCTCTCCCCCTCTCCCTCCCTCATTCGCTCCATCTCTTCCTCCCATCTTTCTCGGTATATATCCTGATGCTGCAGCAAGGCTCAAAATGACCTCTCGGCATGGTGGCTGCAGTGAATTTAATCACGTCAAACCAACTGTAACATATACATTATTTCTAGTGAGGAAGACAGTCTTGTTCTTCGAGAGCTCTGCAGTTATGGCAGTACCTTTCAGATGAACATGGTGTCACAGGGAGGTGAGCTGAGTCTGAGGCCTCGCTGAGTCTTCCATGTGCATATCAGATCGGAGGATACAGGCCCTGCTAGGGTTTAGGGCGTAATTTGTTTTTCCCTGACATTTTTCTATTAAAATAATCGGGCCATTACCGCTGTAGAAATCTAGATTGCTCCAGTGCATTCTTTTCTTATACAATGTTTCATTGAAAATGTTATAATAATGACACAATGTTTAAAATCCTTTGATTTGATACAGGACACATGTGACACCACTGCATGCCAGAGCCACTTCCCGGGCCATATTTATTTAGGAAAAAGAAGCTTTCTCGTGTGAATCTACACCGGCTATTTTTAAAGCAGCGTTTCTATACTGAAGTCCAACTATAAAACCTTCAGGCCAGTATGGACCAGCAGAGCACAGGGAGTTCTCAGGCCATTGAGTTTAAATGGGTCCTTTATCTGTGTTTTTATTGGATCCCTTGGTGGAAATGACTTTTCATTTTGTGGCAAAGAAAACAAACGGGGTAAGTAATACAATTTTAATAAAAAACGGAGCTAGGCCTGCTTAAAAAATATTTTTCCCTGTCCCTGGTCGGCAGGCTTGTCCTAATGTATTTTGATATAGGGCGCTAATTGGAAGGATAGAATAGAGATAATATGCTTCCAGCTCTACCTAATATGCCGTGGTGTTGACAGAAGTTTATACATCTTATCTGTTCTCAATATCTGCCTTCCATATGGTCCAAGAGCAATATGCTGTTGTGTAATTAAAGCGTTAAGAAAATGGGGAGATGTGGAGATAGCTGGGGCCCAACGCCGGGGCCCCTCAGACACAGAGTGAGGGGTGAGGACAGACACGCCGAAGCTCATGGGATATTAGCACCGGCTCATTCCACCAGGGGCCGTGTGCCTGTCACAGGTTCCCTGTCACTGACCCGGCCAGCACGGCATCAGTCAGGTGCCACGAACCCAGCCAAGTCCTGCGTCTCTCATGAGAGGACGATTATCAGTTTAAAATCATAAGAACATAAACCCTGCCTCCTGTTTGGAGCGCTCTTGTGCCGCAGGACCGGATCATGTTTTGCACATTAAGTTGTAATGTAAATGTATGCAAGGTCAATTTGAATTCTTATTGTAGAAATAATAAATGCAAATGCAACCATATTCAAATGGAGCCCATGCCCTTTGAAACAAACTTGAAAAAGCGTAGCGGTTTAGCCCCAGTATTGATTTGCCACAAAGACTCCATGATATTTCAAGTTTAAAGGAGAAATCCTCACCACAGAACTAAGGCAGCCAGATCAATATCATTTTTTGATCAAAAGGGGATTTGCCTTTGAAACAGCTAGATTAAACAGATGTTTTATTTTTCATTAGATATACTGCACCTTTAAAGGGCCACAGGGGGTTCGTGGGGGAGGGGTGATTTACTCTACATAAGAGACAATGAAAGTGGTATTTTTAAGACCTAAAGTTTGATGGGTTGAAAAAGTATTTTCAGTTTGTCTGTGCTATTTTTCCCCTCTCTTCTTTTGTTAATATTCTATCGCTCCAAGTCCTTTTTTGTTTACCCCAGGTGGGCTTGGACATGAAATGACTGGGACGGTGGCAGCTTGGAATGCCCCTGGGCATCTTACGGCCGTCATGTTGTCAAAGGACCTGGGAGGGGGAGTGAGAGGGCCGGGTGGCATTCATGGGAGTTTTTTTCAAGTACAAACCATAAGAGGAGGGGGAGAAAAAAAAAGCCTCTGTTCTTTTTGTAACAGTGAGATTGGCTGAATTCATTATTATTATTTCCCCCTGTCTCCTCATATGTTTTTGGTGCAGCTGGGGGTTGGAAGGCGAGACGAGGGTTTGAACATGAAATACAGTTGGGCTCCACATTTGTCATGTATTTTATTATTTCCTCTCTTCACCTCTCAGTCCGGTACGCGAGGCCCTTCATTTTTCACATGACTGGTTTTCTTATCATTGTGGGCCCTCTCCGCTGGCCTACGAGTGACTTAAAGGCAATAA
>OMLF01006732.1:3802-15218 GCA_900302615.1 Holocentrus rufus | reverse complement strand
TTGCTTTCATGACTAAGCGCCATACAGACAGCAGAACAAAACATGATTTGCACCTTGGAGGGATTGAATGCGATCAGTTTCCTTAAATCCACAAAGGAGCCGCACTTTGGGACGGGTGTGTGTTGCAGCAAGGAGGGAGGAGCAGCAGCCTGACTTTCATGAGAGGAAACACTGTTAGTATGACTGACCGCTTTAACAATCATAACATTTATATATATATTTTTTTATCTTTCATCCATCTATCCATGCATTTTCTGCCACTTATCTGATAGGAGGCTGAGGAGGGCAGCATTTTTCTTTTTTTTTTTTAAGGTATGTAAGTAAAATAGGAGACAATTTACTGCTATAGTGTAACTCCTGCCACATCTCAAGGCCTTGATTTCTCTCTCTCTCTCTCTCTCTCTCTGTCTCTCTCTCACTTGCTGGGATAGAATCCTGAAGACAAATGACCTATATGGCACTTAGAGAGCCAAAATCAATCAAGTCTCTATCCCTGTTTCATGGTTATGGTTGAAAAAGAAGATCCTCTAATGGACCAAATCCGAGATCTGGATCAGTACCATAATCAAATCATTTGTTCCTTTGCCCGGTGCTCTGTCTATCCACCTGTAAATTCCTGTAAATCTGTTTTGAGATGGAACAGATAGTCTAGCTAATAGGGATGATGGCATAACTGTTTAGCATAACTTCACAGCAACTGCCATAAGCATGAATTAAAAGTCAATAATTTTTCGACCTTCGAATTCTTGTTGCTTGCTCTTCAACTAACTGTTTGCACAGAGGCAATTGTCTGTTTCTCTTAAACCCCGTCACAGGATTGTTTGTTGCTTCAGGTTGAGCTCCAGTGTTGCTAGCAGTTGATGAACCAGAACAATCTTTAACGGATGACCACAATTTAATACTGCCTGTGTGCTGTGTCTTTCTCACATGAGATTGTGGCCTTGTTGCAGTTGCTGCCGCTGTTGCTTTTTTCTGCCTGACCATTTTCTGAGTGTCGTTAAAGCAGATGCACTTATCACCACTTACTGGCCCTGTTGGGTGATGTGATCGCAAGTGGACAGCCGAGACAGATCGCTATTGACACCAGGCACTATCGTGTCAAATGTATCTTCATTGACCTCAGATTCGTGATCAACCTCAGATCCTTCCAAACTACTTCCTTTAAGTTCCAGCATCGCAGGACCAACTAGTCACTTTGTAGAAGGTAGGGGTGCTTGATGTAGTGGACTCTTGGCCCAAAATCACTGTTTACAGTCTCAAAGGGCTTCACAGGTCCACTTGGTTAAATGAAACAAAACAGGGTGACACCCCCTGACTTAACCCTCATAGCGGCCAAGAAAAAACTCCACAAAAAATCCAGAGGTAAAGGGAAAAAATGGAAGAAATCTTGGGAAGGACCACAGATACCGTGTTCTCACCAATCTGGTGCTAGTGCTCGTTTGGAGCTAGTGCTCGTTCGGTGCTTTCTTGGTTCAAATCCCGTTCCTCCTAAGAGCCGGTTTCTGTTCCCACCGGCAAGGAGCCAAGTTGGAGCCACGCCATTGCGTCACCGTAAAACGTCAATACGTCACTGTTAAAAGCTGGTTCTACTTTTCATTCTACGACTGTTAATATGTCGCTTTATTAAGTTTAGAAAAAAAATCAGGAAAAAAATGCCTATTTGGAAATTTGCTCCGCCGTTTTCGGAGATGCTGTACAATTCTCAAGCTAGCGATGGTACAAAAGCAATTCACTCCCGGTTGTTTAAAAAAATAAAACGCAAACACATTGTAAACAGTACTCGTGCTTTTGTTTTGAAGACAGGATGTGTAAACATCTTTTCAGCCTTCTTCCAGCTAGAATTCCCACCCAAAAACTTATGTGGAGATGACAAGTGGTTGCTTCAACTGGCGAACTATACAAACGTAAGTTATACATGTGTTTTTGGGGAGAAACATTTTTCAGAAAATCAGAAATGAATGAATCAGAAAATAGTGCAGATATTTTCAGTACGACAGTAGTTGGTGGTATTTCTCCGTCCCGTTGTAATTAGAGAGAAGAAGAAAATGTTGCAGGTGTCACTTCCAGTAAGTGCACAACGGCAGTGTGCGATTTGAGACAATACCACCATAGATATCTACAATAAAGGCCTTTATTATAGATATCTATGAACACTACCCTGTCGAAATTCGCGCACTGCAGGAGTTGGTCGTTGGTCACGATAACCGCGCCCCAGCCCCTGACGTGTACTCGGTGCTTAGCTCTGGCCCAGGTGCTTGCTAAGCTCCAGTTTTTAGCACCTGGAGCCGGTGCTTAGGCGGTGTGAACACAAAGAACCAGTGCTAAGTCAGGCTCTGGTTTGGCACTAGCACTAGCACCAGTTTGGTGTGAACACGGTAAGAGAGAGGAGGCCCCTTCCTAGCAGGTGCCGATGGCATACCGACTTCCTTCCCATATTTATTTATTCCATCCATTCATAAAACAGTTGTGCCCAACTTCTGCTTACCTGACGAAAGCTCCACCGTCTAACAGCAACTTCATTCAGATTTCTATTTCAAAGTCAACGGTCCGCTATATCAAGCACTCCTTTCTTCTACAAAGGGACTAGGTGGTCCTGCGATGCTGTCAGGGACACATCAGGACACGTTAGCGTTCACACTACAAATGTATTGTGCCCCGATGCATCCCTGACCATCTCTGAAGGTGGTTTGAGTGATCAGATCACATCATGGCATTGCACACTGTCCACACCTGTACTTAGTACTGTCCACTTGCAATCGGATCACCCGAGATGCATGTTAAAACCAAGAATGGGGTATGAATGGGGTCATTGTGCCTTACTGTTGTTGTGAGTGGGTGTGTAGCTCTGTTCCAGTTTGTGATTTGCTCTTAGTTCATTTTGTTGTGCCTTTCCAAGCATGAGGAACTAGTAGTAATCAGATCTAAGTATTTGTCTGCTTACACCATATTCTGTCATATTCTGTTTGTTTTGGTTACATTTTCCATGCCTGAGAAATGGTAAATGGAAGATGACTGAGATGTGAACTTTCAAGCTTTTCATGCAGTTTTTTTGGTGTGTCCCAAATTCAAATAGCATTTTTCTCACTTGGCCAAGAAACTGAACTAAAGAAGGGATCTAGATTTCAAATTAACCACTCCAAACATGTTTGGTATGAATGTACCCTAAATGTCTGCATTCTGTCCTTGCCTGCTGCTTGAATCGCAGCCTGTCAGTCTGACTGTTTCTCTGGCCAGCTTTCTGTCCGTCAGCCATTCTGCCTGCTTGGTGAAGCAGCCGTTTGAGTTTTTTTTTTTTTGGAGTGGATTTATGTGGTGTAAGCACTTTGTATGCTCCCCGGTGAGTTGTTGGCATTTGCGCAGCGCCCTTGAGCACAGAAACATAGCTAAAGCACTTCTAGTATAATAACAATATCTACTAATGGGCTAGATGTCAGAGACCAAAGATACTGAGACCTCTGCTGGATTTACTTTACACCCAGAAAAGCAGGTTCCTTGAAGAGTTCTTTGGGTGGAAAAGGAATGTAATGACTCAAAGAAACCTCTGACTGGTAGATCAGAAGAAAGATCCCCATGCGGTTCTTGAAAAAGTTGCTTTGATAACTGATTTTGAACATTTCATGCATTTTTAAAGTCTTCGTTACAGCACCATGAACATCTCGTGTCAGTTTGAGCATGATGGTAGTTCCATCATCATCATTCTACGATCAGTCTAGTTCTGGAAACATTAAGGGGTCTCCTATGGTGCAAAATGGAAGAACTGCAGAATTTTGGGCATCAAGCAAATCAATACATGTCATTGCTACCAACCCCAAATAGTTTTGCGTTTCTCCAGGCTGAGAAACTGTTGGTTTAAGTTGTTAGAGTGTCTGTTGATAGAGATGGGCAGCCAAGACCCTGTGTCCCTCAGCCTCATTAGCTGAATTGATTAGCAAACACAATCATTGATACGCCTACAGGGAAAACTGATTAATGATGCCATTTTCTCTGCTGCGGTCACAGAGCCTCTGCTCGTTCAAGAGAGAGAGAGCTGTTAGGAGCTGAAATGAATGGAACTGCTGGAATCGTGGTTGTAGTTTTATCCGGGCTTTGAAGACCAATACTGAAATTTTTGGATTGAATTATTAGAAATGCCCTCTCTGATGTGGGTTTTGGAAGATTCGATACAATTTTTTTTCATCATATCGTCATATCAGAGATGGACAATGCTGACTGGAAGAGATGTGATTTTTAATAAAAAAAAAAAAAAGGCTCCTGATTTTGTTCTAAGCTTTACTCTATCAACATGCTAATCCAGCTCTTGTTCTCAGCATTGTGTTTAATTAAGGTCCCTTTGTGTTTTGGGCCAGAATCCGACAGACGCTCTCCTTTCCTAACCATTAAGGCACCTGCTAATGTTGGAGACACTTTGATGTCTTCAATAACAAACCCGGTGTTTTGCCGCAGTGACGTGAAAAAAAGCAGATTGTGTGTGTGTGTGTGAATCGCAGATCGAGAGATGAAGATAAGGAGGAAGCAAAGTGTGTCCTCGGAGAGTTTCGCCCTCTCCCATCTTTGAAGAGGATGAGCGATGGAGTCCTATTATCATGCTGTTGCATATGTATAGGCTCTGGTCCTGGTCTGTGGGCCTGCTGTCTGTTGGGCAGACAGAGGGGAATGGGGATGATGAAGAAGGATGGAGGATGATGAAGCGGAGTACACTTGCTCATCTGTTTGCCCTTTAAGTCCTCCGTGTTTGAGCACTCTGTTTAAACTGCAAACTGTCTTGTTTGTGCCCCCTCCTCCATCCCAGTGTGTGTGTGTGTGTGTGTGTGTGGCGCAGTGGAACGTGGCTCTGCTGGTCTCTACATGGGAGAGAGGTTTTAAAACATTGTTTATTATTCTGGCTGACTCAGTCTGATAGCTGACTGACTCAGGACAGAGCTGGCAAGGTCTTCATCTCTCTCTCTCTCTCTCTCTCTCTCTCTCTCTCTCTCTCTCTCTCAGTAAGCTACATTTCCATCCAATTGTCAAATGAACTTTTGAAATATTGCAAAAAAAATAAATGTGAATTAGGTGCGTTCTATCAGCTGGGTTAAAGTGAACAAACAAGCATCCTGAAAGTTAGAAAAGAAACACACATTTGTGAGAAAAGTGAAAGAAGCCGTTAGTATCGAGCTCGTCATTATTCTTCATTAGTGTCAGCTGGTGTTGGCCCCATATTATGCTTTCTGAAATGCACTTGGCGATATTTTAATGCAACTAATGGCCATTCATCCGCAACAGATTCTTAAGCATGGGATAAATAAAACTGACATTTCTGTGAGGTTGTGGTGGGCAGATGTTTCATAGAAAACATTTAAAGTGTCCAGTGCTGCTTTTCAACTGCTGTGCAACAAAAAAAAACAAGTCATTATTCATGCAACTGCTACATTTTCATCTCTGTTTATCACGTAATCTCTTTATCAGCAAAGACCTTTTCCACCTTAAAGGAGCATTAAAACTCTGAATTTTATTGAAATTTGTCGTTTCTCAAAATCAGACTCCTGAGATTTTTGCTCTCCTGTTTCCCTGTTCTTGCCACTTTCTCCTTCACAGTGTCTCTCTCTTTATTTGTGTCCTGCATTCTCTGTCCTCCCTCATCTCTCTCATGTCCTTCCTCTCTGCAGTGGTGTAATTCACCATGCAGCTCCCATGCCACGCAGAGCCTTGGCTGACGTTCTGCAAGTCATAAATAGCCCAAGGTGTGAGTTGGTCTCCAAACACGGGTTGATGTAATGGTGTTAACATGGATATACAGTATATCCTCTGTCATCTCCTGTGTGGAAATAACCTGCAGACTGCTGCTGTTGCTTTCTGGGTCTGCCAAGGCATCAGCAGACCCTGAAGGCCTCTGAAAAAGTTGTGAATTATCAGAATGTTTTGAATACAGCTTTAAGAATACAGTCTTAATTCCTTCCACCATTTAGAGGCTAATGGTTTATTTTGACAGTAAATAGCAGGTAAACACAGGTGTTACTAAAGACATTCGTGAAGGCTCTGTTCCATTTAGGTCTAACAGAGCCAGGGTCCTGCTATTGTTCATGCTGGCTCACTGGAAAGACTCTTTTTACACTTAAATGGAACAGAACCGGCATGAATGTCATTAGTAACACGTGTGTTTACCTGCTAGTTCATGTCAAAATGACTGCTGTTAAAAAGGTCTATTGAGGCAGAGTTGTAAAGTAAGGCAAATAACTGTAGGCATATAAATGTATGCCCTTGAGTATCTCAATGCATACACTTGAGATACTGACCTTAACTGCCATGCTCTAACCAGTTGGTTTTGCCGCAATGTGAAATGTGAAAATCCTCAATTAAATAGCTAAGTTGTGAACTCACTTCACGCTTGTTCATTTGTCATTTCTGAGAATGCCAAGTCAGTCCAGCATTGTGCTTCATCTCTCTTGAATGGTTCTGGTGGACTTGCTACAATGGCATTCTGTGTCATTTCTGAATATAACCGCAAGACAATGACAAAGTTCAGTTCCATTTAGGTCTAATGGAAGCAGGACCCTGGCTCTGCCAGGTCCTGTTCATGCTGCTTCACTGGAAAGACTCCTTCATTAAGGTCACTAGCAACACCAGGTGTTTGTTTTGTTTTTAGTTAAAAGGCCGAGATCAGTACATCCACTCCTCGGATGTCTAGCTCATTTAATCCATTATTAGGTTAAATAACCCAAAGCAAGCACTTGGACCACATCTCTTCGGGTAGCCATACAAAAACACTCTCACCCTTTGTTTAAGCGGTCAAAACCTGCTGTTGTTACACTGTGAGGGGACAGAGAAAATTATACAGGTTTGTAGCCATTCTTGTAAAGAAAAGCTTTACTGGTCATTGTTTACATTTCATCATCATGTGCCTGCAATGAACTGCCAGTGGGGCTTTTATATATATATATATATATTTTATTTATATACTTTGTAAGGGATAATCCATGACAAGGCGGTATTCTATCGACAGATATGACCTCTGAGTATTTTTTGATAGAAGACTGGATTATCCCGGTTATTACATGGCTTCTAAAGCTGCCTACATACCAGCATCAGTGAAAGCAGAGAAATTCCAATAAGATATGTGGAGGGTGGGCAGTGCCACCGTATTTTCATTTCAAGGTTGTCAAGTAGTTCAATTAGCCTATGCAGGCAGGCAGCTAGCTAGGAGAGACACTCAGTCGCTGCTGTTGCCTAGATTGGAGGGAAGTATCTTGCTCCACTTTTCCTTGTCTGCAGTGGCCCAGTAGTTAATGAAGGTTAATGGTTGTAACATGTTTTTGACACTGGGTGCCTGCAGTCAGCTACTGCACTGACTTCTTTATGTAGATGTAGCTAGCTTGCTAACATTAGCCTACAACACACGGCAGTAAGGCTTTCTTTTGTGAAACGCATTCATTTTGAAGGTACAGTGATGAGACTGTAGCTTGATAACAGCCTTGACAAGTATTCAAAATAGCCATGTAATATTTGCAGTTAAGCTTCTATGTACAAGAAGTTCACACTAGGGATAGATCTTAACTATTGGAAAGTTCTGGAATGTCAAAGTAGTCCTGCAAGTAGTCATTTTCACTGGGAGCTGTATTATGTAATTAGCTAATGTGTGGATGTCAAATCTGTCTATGGGAGATGATTATTCATCCGGGCTGAGCTTGTATGACACTGTTTCACTACGAGAATCATGTGATCTCCGAACATTTTCAAGGGATTATGGGTGTTCTCTTAACCACAACTGACAAAACACCTACTCGTTTGAAACATTTGTCACCATTAAAACTCTTTCGATGAAGCAAGAGTGCTGTGCGGAGTTACTTTGAGGTTTTTTGTTTTTTTTTAGGTGTGTGTTTTAACAGACCTCATCCCCATGGCTTGAGTAAAGGAAGTCCTCCAGCCTCAGACCTCTGCAACCACTAGTGAAAGTTCCTGTTTTTTCATGTCGCCATGAGTGTGTGTGTGTATGTGTGTGTGCCCTGCCTGAATAAAAATAGTTTTCAGGAAGGGCTACAAAAGACATGAGGGGGAGGGAGGAATGGGTGAAAGGTACTCTGAGATGGCGGGGTCCAATGGCAGTAAGAAAGGTGCATAGTGGTGGTAATGCTGGGAAGCAGTCTATAGTGAGAGGAGGTGGAAAACTTCATAGTCTTGAGTATTTTTGTAGTTACTTAACACATTACATCCTCACCAGATAGCTTAATTCAACAAACTATTAGGCTAATTAAAAGAACTTAAGTACCCAGAAATTCTTTAAAGTGACATCAGAAAACTAAGTATCTTCTTCTTAGTGTCTAGCAGTGTTCTCTTAATGCTGTTCAGGAGGCAATTTGTGTTTGGCTCTTAAGTTTCAATTTGACACTTAGTGTGTAGAGAAGATTTCCCACCGGTGACACCACACCAACACTAGAATTTAATTTGGGCCTTAAAATCTGCGGCCTCTCAGTTACTGTAGATGGGATGCTCTTCTCTGTGGCAGCCCCACTTTGTGACTTAGTCTGATAAAATTGTTCTATTTTTGCGTCAAAATCTTACTTGGTCCAACAGAATAAATCGGTGCAACCAGGTAAATTCAAAAGTGTGAAATCAGTTTGAAACATGGTAAAAATGCAGCACGAGCATATGCTTTAAAAATGTATGCACATTTGTAGGCACAAGTTAATCCATTTCACTGCAAATTATGGAATTGTGCAGACAAAATAATGAAAATGAGGGTAAAAATAAACCAAAATGAGGGAACAATTTGTGTCTTGGTCACAAGGTAATAGGCCTGTGATAAGGCCTGTGTTGTGCCCTTATTATTGTCAGTCATGGTCTCACCGTCTAATGTTGTTTTCCAGTGGTCAGTCGTACTGTTTGAAGGGAGCTCAGGGATCCAGAAAGAGCCTTGTCTTAATTATAGTGCCTCTCCAGCGAGAGGCTCTTAGTGTTGCACACTCATTATTAATGGCTTACAGTGTGGAAATCGACACCGTGGGAAATCGCTGGGCTCCATCATCATCATCATCATCATCCAGGCCTCATTATGAACAGCACTCCTTTTCCTCCTGCATGAGTTAGTGGTATGGTTTGGGGGAGATCCCAGCGCAGATCCCAGTCCGATGCTCTTTCAGAGAACACTGAACAGCAGATAAAGACCAAGTCAGTGATGGGACCCTAGAGTTTAAACCTGCACTGGGGGATGCATTGATTGATTTGCTTTTTGTCTGGCAGGTCACTCATTGCATGTGCCCCACAAACAAGTCCTTCATGAGGTCCAAAGGAAAAAAAAGAGAAAACAAAAGAAATACCCTGTTTCCGCCTTACCCAGACTGAGACAATATGTTCAATACCATCTTCACCTCTGTATGTCCACTGCTTCAGTTCCTGTGGGTAGCATTTCATGTTAGCTTAGCATAAAAACTTGAAGTCTGCAGGAGTCATTAGCCTAGCTCCGTCAAAGTGGAAAAATCACCCTTACAGCTACTCCGAAGCTGTTTTATTTACACAGTGTATCGTGTATTTGAAATACATATCTTGATTTTTTTTCTCAAAAACAAGAAGTTAGATGGTAGGAACTATAGACGGTAGGAACCCATAACAATAATCACTGTATCAATCAATGTATCCTTCTGTCTGTGTTCAGCGGTTATAGTTCGTACCATCTAACTCCTCCTAAAATGACAGTTTTTACTTTTTTTTTTTGTATTTCAAATACATGATACATTGCGTTAATAAGACATCTTCATTATTGCTGTAAGGCTTATTTTTTCACTTTGACGGAGCTAAGTTAATGACTCCTGTAGACTTCAAGTCTTTATGCTAAGTTAACACAAAATGCTACCCATAGGAACAGAACCAGTGGACGTACAGAGGTGAAAATGGTATCCAACATCTTGTCTCAGTCTGGGTAAGTCAGAAACAGTGTATTTTGCCCAAAACATTGGAGTATTCCTTTAACCCCTCCAGAGTTTCTTCTAGAGCTGCTCAGCATCAGTGACAGTAGAGGACTCTCCCAGTTTTGAACGAGTTTTTGAACTGCATGCATGTGAAGCAGGACGGCGATGCAAAACAGCATGGAGCTTTCCCCTTGCTAAATAAGCAAGGTTCCCCTGAGGTGAATCTTTATGTCCCTCCTGTTACGCTGTCAAACAGATCTGGTGTCAGGGAGGTCTGCTTCCTCCATCACACTGACAGGCCTTCAGAGCCGAGGCAGCTGATTTAAAGAAAAATAGATCGGTTTCTGCTAGATCTGAGTCTGTCCTGCTGTCACAGAACAGCGCTGGTTATACCAGGCTGGCAGAACCGAAAGAGGAGGCGTTGCTGGCAGAGGTATAAACACAACCAGATGCTGCAGTTACAGTGGGACCTTAGTGGAGAGAAAAATCACCAGTTGGCCGACCATAGGAGGTCTAAAGGCCCATTTGAAATGTCTGCGTCACAATAGAGTTTGACTGATATGGCTTTTATGGATCTTTTGTGGATTGAACCTGCTGGCAGGCATTATTTTGAGTCAATATGGGTGTTTTTAAAATATTACAAAGAATTTTATTCTTATCAGTGTCAAAAGCCTCTGATATTGTTAAACCATGGTGCATTAAAACTCTGAAGCAAAGGATAATAAAGCATGTTTGAGCATCCTGAGGGGAATCCAATAATAAGAATCAATTCAGGTCAAGGACTCTCCATAACATCCAGTGTTGTATTGGTCAGTTCCGCAACAAAAAGTCTATAATCTATCAAACTGCATCATATCCATCATATCAGAGGTGGATGACACTGACTGGACCATATTCAGTTTTCATACATACATAGTAGAACCCTTTATGAAATGTCCACCCTGCAGCTGCTCATTCTGAAAGACGATTTGACACACAAACAGATTTCTCGTTGACCACTGACTCATGTCGGGCCGCAGCCTCACACTGAGCGCAGCAATTTACTGGCCCAGTTGTCCCTTTGGCCCCGGCGCAGCATCGCGCTCCGGACTATTTTTATCCATCCAGGGGAACGTATCGGCATCCTACCCCGGCGCGCTCCCATAATTCCTCACTGTGTCCAAACACACACAGACATGAAATAGTCCTGCAGTTGCCCAGCACTTTTACAACAGGCTGCTGTTTCACATGAACAGCTCCGCTAATGCTCTCACCTTACATTCATGTGGCTCACACATGCTCTCTCTCTCTCTCTCTCTCTCTGTAAAAGTAATACAAGAAAACGACAGGGGCATCTGGCCTTTTTCCAACAGAAAATGGAATTGGATTAGTGCCTCTCTTCTTGCAGCTGTGTGTGGTGTGTGTGTGTGTGTGTGTGTGTGTGTGTGTGTGGCAAAAATAAAGGTAACAATGGAGCTCACCAGCAGCCAGCTGCCCAACAGTAAAGCGCTGATGAACAATAAAGAAAAGAGATCTGCTGCTGCTCAGCACCTTATCCC
>OMLF01006727.1:4547-24403 GCA_900302615.1 Holocentrus rufus | reverse complement strand
CCTCTCTATAGATGTTTATATATGTAGTCCGTTTCTCCTCTGTCCATATGAACTATCCTTTCTCTCCTTCTTTCTTTCTTTCTTTCTTTCTATTCTATTCTATTCTATTCTACTGGTTTTCCCCGCTCTATAAATTGTTGTTCTAACATTTCTCTATACAAAGACGTGTTATTCCTCCCGTCTGTCCCTAATCTTTGCTAACACTTTTTCCCTAAACTTTTTTCCATTAACCCTTCTTGTGTTTGTGTGTGTGTGTGGGTGCCCGGGTGCTCGCCTGTGTGTATGTGTGTGTGCCAGACTCTGAGCTCGGTGCAGCAGTTGGTGGACATTGAGCCGTCGCCCGTCAGTGCCATGAGAATGACCCTGGCACAGGTAGTCTTAACCGTTGTTGTTAGCATCCAACCTTCAACCCTGGTACAAACCCGGGGGCCAACTCCTCCATTCATGTGTTGTGGAAAAAACCTTATCTATCTATCTATCTATCTATCTATCTATCTATCTATCTATCAATCTGTCTATCTATCTATCTATCTATCTATCTATCTATCTGTCTGTCTGTCTATCTGTCTATTTATCTATCTATTTTATATTTTGTCAGATCTTAAGTTCCACATATAGAAAATGTTTCATTGATTGTTCTTGTATCATCAAACAAAACCTTAGAGAAATCTTAAAAAATACATTTCAGCTTAAAAGTTGACTATGACAAAAGATTTTGCATGACACTGGGATAACGCCTTGTTTTTGGTGTCCACAACTTCCTAGTTATTTCCTAGAAAGGAGTTAATATGTAACTGTTAACTTCTCAGGATGTTTCTCAGAAGGAACCATGACATTAATAATAATAGAGAAGTGGTGTTTCATAGGTTACTCCACAGATTAATACATTGGAATAAAACTATTGTAAGCATTACCTCGCCCAGTGATTTCTTGAGGAAGTTCCAAGAATGAAACATGAAGTTATGTAGCAGTTATATAGAAAATGGAAGAGGTCAGTTTGAGGAACCGGTTTAAAAACTATTTGCTGGAAGAAAAAAGGTACACGTAGATTTAGTAGCCAAAGTAATACTTCACCTACACGTAAATTGTTTCATTATTTACTCACCGGTAATTCATAAGCTTACAGGAAGACAAACATTTAATTATTCATCCGAAACGCTGACCATTGGGCAAAACACCCTGTAGGCAGTGCTACATTAAATCTGAATGTAACACTAACTTACTGGCAAATGTCCTGGTTCAGTGGTGGCAGCTTTGGCAGCAGTGTCCCACTGAAGGGTTGGCAAGTTGGCTGACCAAGCGGCTGCTCCCCTGAAATTTGAGTTGTTGGCTACATAGATGGAGCGCAGCTGCATATAGATGACCTGCCATCCTCATACACACGGCTTCACTGAAACATATCCATGTTTATTTTCAGACTAATTTCTGTCTACTTTATGCAGATCAGACCTGTAATTTATGCAGGTAAGAGCTGTAATTTAAAGTTACAGAGTACCGCACATTTACCACCTAATTGATATCTACTTTACCCCACAGATCAATGAACGTCCATGTCCTTCATTGACCTGGATGGTTACAGTTGCCCATTCGCTTGTGTTCACTGGTTCCAATACGCTACTTTGCGCCAGCCTCTCTAGGTCTGCTTATGCTTTAGATTTGATGGCATACAGGTCTCACGTTTTGGCTTGCTCGCTGGTTTGACAGTCAGCTCAACAGTGATATTTTTCACATTGCCAAGTTCTTCATTAAACACTTTTGAATGCTTTTTAAAGATCTCCTGCGGTGAGCCTGTGTCTCCGTCGCAAACTACGAACACTTCTTGTCCAGCCATCTGCGCCCGTGCAGATCTGGACGGTTTTCTGGAACAGGCTTGCCAGTGTAGGTCTTTCTCTTTGGCTTGGTCGCCCAAAGAGTGAGGCATTGTATTTTTTTTCCTGTAAACGGTTTCTGACACCAGAGATGCACATATGCCACATTTCAACTTGCATCCACACAGCTTTGCCCTGTAATAATGGTGTCATCCAGAATCCATCATCACTATCTGAAATGGTCAAATCATGCACTGTATCTTCATCATCAGACGTGTATTCATTTTGTTCTTTCTTTTCATGTTTTGATTTATTTACATTTTTATCTCTGCCAGGAGCTTATATGTTTGGTCGCGTGTGTCTGTCAGCAACTAATCTCGCACGACTGGGCCTTTCAGCATAACATTTTTGTGCGCAGTTATGACTGTATGATAAAAGACCTATCAACCGGGTAAGCTATTTTTTTCACCCTACTGTGGCCATGTTCACACTGATCTCAAGTGGAAAAATCCAGGAGGTACGTTGCGTTTTCTGGATGAGGTACACAGAGCAGACACACAGGAGAACAACACTGTAAAAAATGACTGAGGCTGATAGAATCTGTCAACAAGCGGGGTTTAAAATAGGTTAAATAGTCTGATGCTTCGTCACTATAAAAAATGAAGTGTAAAACAGCCTTTGCTGTTTCATACGTTTACGGACTAATTTGCCTAATTGTCTCAGGTCTTTGGATGAGGGACAAGATCAAAGCCATCAAACCACTCTGACCCTCTGTATAATGAGTTCTGGGACAAAGCATCAACAACTACTATTACAATGTCTATCTACATTAGATAGACATTGTGTCCCCACACACCCCCGGTGGAGATTTGAACCCTTCTTAGTGCACTCTTCTAGTTCTTTTTGTTTGTAAAGTATTGCTCAGCTTCTGTAGTCTAAGTCCTTACACTAACACTTAGCAGGGTGTCCTGATTTGCCCTGTGAACTTCTCTAGCTGCTGTCTGTATTGACTTACTAATCTTTATAGCCTTTACCAGACTTTGTTAGCTTCTGTCAGTGAGTGCTTTTGAATGACTTTACTGTGCAGCCCACGTACCAGTCTGCCACATATGGGGCTGCTCAGTGTCCAATTCAAGTCCAAATTTACAGCCTTCAAATAAGCAATGACTTGTGCAATACACCCACTTTCTTTTTTATTCCTTTTATGAATCTGAATGTCTCTGCAGTGATTATTGACTTTGGGGCATAGTGGTTGTTTAATATTTTCACCTCTATCACCTACTCAGTTTTCCTCCCAAAACACTTGCAAATGTTGGAGAAAGAATGCCTTATTTAATAAGGTTTGCCAGTACAGAGTACTCAGGCCTTTACACTGTTATTTGCTTTCATCAAATGGTTCTGTTTTGAACCAATGCTTAAATTCACTTTTTGTATTCCTCAGTGTTTCAATATTTAGCACCTCTTTAATAATGGCTTTTGCTAGTTGCCAGTTTCACTTCAGTTTTATTTCCTTAAGCTTTATTTATTTTGTTCGTTTTATTCACTGTGCAAGCATTATTTTCTGTTCCAGACACCTATTTTCTTGCATCAGCTTGTCATATTTTCAGTTTTCCTTCCACCCTTGGAGATTCTTGCAGCAGTGTTATTATCGTTCACATAATGCCATGACAATATGCATCACGACTGCAGTAGCTAGCATACACCACTCTTTACTGCCCAACTTCCCAAGAATACATTGCCAGTTTGGTTGAATTCTAACTATACTTCATGAGAAGCACATTTAATGATGACAAAGCAGGAGACAGGCATATACTTAAATGTGTCATCATCTTTAGTAGAGAAACTGGGGGCGTACAGTGATATGCAATCACATAGTACAGAAGGGGTGTGAGCATATGTTAGTAGGGACTGTGTGTTTATGTGGATGATAGATCTTCTGTATGCAGCTGTGCTCTGTCTCTGCAGCCAACAACTCAGCACTCCACTGTCGTGCAGCCTGCAGGATGTTTTGACCAATGGTCAACATGTCAGTTTAGCAGGCAAACATAGTTTACTTCTGCCTTTCTGTATAGATTACACACACAACAACAAGTAAATAATTCAACAAATATATATGTATATAAAAAACTTCCTTGATTTTCTTTATAAGCAAATAATTCAGCTGCCATATCAATTTCTGTCTCTTCTCCTGCTTTTCCAAAAATTATTGTAGAATTTTGCAAGTCTTTCCAGGAACTCTAGTAGTTTCTTCTTCAATTCTGACAAACTGATCTGTTCCATTTTCAGTATAACCACTAAATAATTTCAAGGTTCTTTCTCTGAAACGTCCTAAGAAGTTAACAGTTACATATCATTTCCTTTCTAGGAAATTATTAGGAAGTAACAGATCCGGAAAATAAAGTGTTATTTACAGTGGCAGTTCTTCATGGATATGTGCCATCTGGTGACATTCTGGTGAGAAATATGACGGCACAGAAACTTGAGTGTACCCATTTTCATCATGGATAACACCTGAAGATATAAACCCTCATCCTGGCAGTTGTGTCACACCCACTGAAGGTGGCAGTGTCATTCAAACATTTTTCTGTGATCATTTCATTTTGCCTTGTGCAACACCCTGAAGTGGCCAACCACTTCCACTTATTGCACTCGAGGCAGGCACGAACTTCAAGTGAAAATGCACCCTGAGACAGAATTCACATCTGTTTCTATGATCTTGGATATTTTTTAGAGTTCATTTGTGAACCTTAGTAGCTCCACTGATGAGGTATTCAAGGAATAAGCCCTTCAGTTGCCGCAGTGACAGGTGGAAAAGGGCTTTGACACCACCCAGGGTTATTTTATGGGACATGTGAACATTTCCTGATTCCCAATTGTTAGCACATCAGTGTGCACTATAATTCATTTGTTTCCACTCTGGCTCTTGTCTCATTTGTTTCATCTCATCTCGTCTCTGGCTGTGGCTTCTGGTTTAATAGTGGCCCATAACCATATAAATTATGTAGCCAATATTCTTTTAGTGTTGATTTTTGTTGAACAAAATGTTAAAAGTTATTGAAACAACCGTCAGTTATTAGCCTGCCCAAATCTGTCTATAATCATAGCAGTGTCATAGTAACTTGACCATGACTAACCACACAGGCCTGGCTACAACATCATGCTCTCCATATCACACCTATCACAGCATGACCTTGATGGATGTACAAGAATAAGAATAAACATGACATATTTGTATTAAATCAGTGAAACTATAATTTTCTGGTTTATGTTGATTTTCAGCAGTACCCTGAATGCTTGGTAGAACTTTAGATTACAGCTGCATTTATAATAACAGAATAATCACACAGGAAGAAAGTGCAGCATTTGTACACAGCGACACCTTTTTGTTTTGCCACCCATGATTCCTCTGACCTTTACTGAGCTCTGCTAAATCCTGGAATTGGGTACATTATGAGACATGTAAGGAATTGCTAACAGAGAAAAAAATAAAGCAAATTGCCTTCATTGCAGTATGAATACTAGAAACGTTTGCCTAATAACTCTTACCTTGAACAGGAATTGTATCACAGGGCTACTGAATAACAATATTTTGACAGTGGGTTTGATCATGAGACTCCAGCTGTGATATTGTTACACTGTTGTGTCAGCATTTGCAGTAACCTCGCTGCTGTTTCATCATATGTTGAAATATCACTATACACTACATGCTGACAAATATGTAAACTTTGGTACTTTAACCCAAAGTTAGCTTTTGATTTGCTCAGCTGTAGGTTTAAATGGATTTACCAGGGAAAGGCATAATGACAGCTTTTTATGATGGATCTTTATTGGCTTGTGTGTAACTGAGTATTGAAACAAAGACAGGACCTAAAAAGGTGGACTTCAGGTCCAAGTCTCAAGTCTCACACTATCAAGGTCAATGAAAGTCTGTCATTTTTAATGTATACTTTACTGTAAGTGTGGAAGTAAATCTTTATTTCTGTAGTATAGTCAGAGTAAAAAACAAAACATGAACAGAAACAAAACAGGATACAGACACTGTATAAGTCACTGTAGAAAAGAGTTTATTTATCTGACATTCAGTGACTTTTCCACAACCTGGAAGCTAAAACAGCAAAAAAAAAAAAAAAAAAAAAAAAAAAGTCAAACTTGCTTGACATCAGGTGGCAGCTGACCAAAGTACCGTCTTGTTTTGTTGGATATATGATACAGGCCGATAACAAAGACTAGTGCTGGGAGAACAACAAACAAATCATTTTGAACCAATCATTGTTGAGATTGGATCATACCGAGTCTGCAGTGGCTTTTACTGGTAATCGAACTTCCTACCCCGGCTCTCCCATGAAAACACTGAAAAGGTCCAACAGCAGCTCTTCCATTGTCTGGCTGGTTGCCAGGTCCTCACTCACAAGCAAGCACAAGCCAGGCCAAGCTTCCTCAAGCCTCTGCATATGCAGTGAGACAAATGGCTTCTGTAAATTATCAAAGTGCAGGTTACAGTCAGAACAACTGCCAGTGATTGCCATATACTGAAAGGAAGCTGAATTCTGTGTAGGCTTAATCTATTGCATTATAAAGTAAGCAACAAAATAAAAGAACAAGGGCTTCTGTAGACTTATCAGTTGCAGCAGTGTTAATCAAACAAATACGGAGAAATCCCCGTTGTGAATCCTATCATGTCTAAGAGGATGAGGTTGTGAAAGATAAAGTTGTCAACAAAAATATTTGCCAGGGAGTTACAGAGGTATTCCAGAAGATACAGCTGAATTGTACCGCAGCAAAGTTGTTGATACTGTAAAAACACTCTCCAAATGTAAATCTAACTTCCTCCTGAATGTAGATGAAGTGCCTGCAGGTCAGGTGATGCTGGGTAGCCATGCTTTGTAAACAAAAGCATATGTGAAATGCTGTTTAGACATTCCAATTAGAGCTTAATCTCAGGTGCAGGCTGAGTATGATTCAGAGTGTTTACACTCCTCTCCTTTGTAAGCAGCTGTTCACTTTAATGCTTGTTTTTCTCTGCACCCTTGGTTTATTAAACTCACACTTTGTAACCGATTTGTATCTCACTTTGACACATTTAACTAAAGCTGATCATAGCTTTACTGTATTACTGCAGTGCTTGTTGTTATTGAACACACACACACACACATATATATATATATATAAAAATACAAATAAAAGTTTCAAAAGGTTGAGCATCGTTGCAGGATGTTGGACTGAATATTTTCTAAGATTATTCAACATGGAGCAAAGACAAATCTAAGGTGCTGAAACCCTCGGTGAATCTCGATGCAACAAAACAACACTACAGAAAGTCACTGCAGGGTCACATGCAAATACAGAAGGAAAGTTTTGGATGCCACATCCCACATTTTCCTTTAGTTGGTCTTGTTAGATTTATGTAGGCTACTGAAAACAAAACAAACAACCTAAACAGGGAGAAGAGTTAGCATTCTTCATACCCATAATGCAGACATTGCTTTCTCCAACTATCACAACTGGTTGTTGTAGCTGCTGATCTTAATGACTGCCCTGAGTATGCATTCTCATGTATCATTCATGCATTTACATTTTAATTATAGTATTTGCTTACTTCTTCAGTATACAGTATGTCATTCATTTATGCTCTATTTAGACTGCATGGCTCAAGATGTTCAAAATACAGGATTTATGTTTTTTCCCTTGGTCTTGACACCGACTTGCGGTTGCTAGCACTCATTTTTGTGTAAACCACCAATTTAAAGCAATATTTTATTATTTCAGATCTGAGGAAACTGGCAAGCCACACCTTAGCCCTCTCCATGGCATTTCGATTTAGAACCACTATTCAGACCTAGTTTTCTGCCTCCCTGCCTTTGCTCTCTGTGATGCTGCCATGCCTTGAATGTAATTAAGCTGTAAATCTCCCGTGTAATACTCTTCGTTTCACACCTATACTTAGTCAGATTTATGCCCTGCTGTTACCGAAGCAGCACATAATTAATAGATATGATATGCCATGGAAACTTGCAATTAAAATAATGTGTACTCTAGTGTAGGTAACACGCTTTCATTATCAGATTATGGAGCTTCCCATGTCTGTGAGTACATTGGTGACACTAAATATGTGAACTCTCGTCATCAGTATATGAATATTAGGAACACTTAGTCCTTCCATGAAACAGACTGACCAGGATAGAAGTTTTGATCCGGTGTTGATTTTTTCCTGGTAAATTAGTCATCAAGTGAGCGCTGGGCAAAACTTAAACAAGGATCATTAAACCTTTACACAGGTGGGGCATGGTTTTGCAAAACAGAGTACGCACCGTCCTAGGATGTTGTCATCTTTGTCCTCACTACATGTTTCTGAGAGACAGCAATGCAAAAAGGAAAAGTTTGTGACAAAATTAGACAGGGCTTGATGGAACTTTTCAAGGGAAAAAAATCCTTATTTGTTTACAGAAACTATGAAGTAAGCTTTGGTTTGGAATTAGATATATAGAAGAGGGAAATTGTAAAATTACATAATTGATTGTAGCAGTTCTGTTCACACAGCCATCAGACCATAAATTTTGATTGCTGGCATGGAAATTAGTATTACTTTTTATGTGTGTAATGCATGATGATTAGAAAGTTTGAATATTGAACTGAGCTGCCACCTCACATTTTTTTAATCACTTAAATATTTTCACAAAGATTGTGCTACCCGATCTTTGCGATTTTGGGCTCTAAATAGATATGAACTTGAACTTGAACCATCCAACCATTCTCTCTCTGTGATAGAGAAGTGGTTGATAAGTGGCTGAGTTTCCATGAAAGATTAGAGAACGTAACTTCGATATTATTTTAATACACAAAGCTATGAGGAGAAAAGACATCATGGCTATAATTGATCATGAATCCTGTATTTGGAAGCCAAGCAGATTCTCACAAAGGCTTGCATACTGTGTTTTCACACACACACACACACACACACACACACTTGCTTGTCACACTCAGGCAGGTACATTGCCATGCACCTCAAGCTTTCTCACTTGATAGCATACACACATTTAGACGCACACACGCTCTTTCACATGTGGCTTTAATAGCATCCAAGTTGTTCCAAAATAACAACAGAGCAGTGCAGCACACGTTGTATTAATTATGTAAGGGAAAAACAATCTTTCTGTCTCACACGTTCTTTATTTAGCTTAATTAACAGCTTCTGCATATCACACAGCTTGTGCATGTGCTGTACTTGTGTGTGTGTGGTGTGTGTGGCTGGCTACATTTCTGTGGGTTTACTCATCCCTCTGTGTTATGCGTGTGTGTTTGAATTTGTGTATATTAGAGTCGTCAGTTGGAGTCGGAGACTGGGACAACCGAGGAGCACAGCCTGAACAAGGAGGCCAGGAAGTGGGCGACCAGAGTGGCCAGAGAACATAAGAACATCATCCACTACAAGAGAGTGAGCTTCATACACACATGCACACACACACACACACACACACACACACACACTCAGTCATCTCAGTTTACACACACATGCAAGTTCACACACACAAATAATTAGTATCAGAATAATACTCATTACAAAAGAATGTGAACATGTGTCAAAGCACTGCACAATCCACATGGTCGTCAATACAGATAGACACACAGTTTGTAACTATCTTCTGTGTGTGTCTGTCTGTGTGTGTGTGTGTGTGTGTGTGTGTGTGTATTGCGGTCAGTCCCTGGAGGAGTGTGAGAGTCACGGCTTGCCCCCCACGGAGCAGAGCAGAGCAGATCTGGAGCTGAAGATAGAGGACACCAAAGAAAACATACGCAAAGCTGAGGTCTGTGCTTCCCAACCTTTTAACCTTTTTTTTTTTTTTTTCTTAGAGCCCCCAACATTGTCAAGATTCAGATTTAACCTTAAAGTCTCTTTGTTACTGTTTTTCTTTGTGGAGTCCTGCAAGATTTCTGAATTTGGATACACACTTTTGCATCCTGAAAGTAAAAAAATTGGTGAAATTAAAAGAAAATCTTTTCCTCTGCAACCTTTCAGCAAGTAGAGTTAAATAATGTGAACGCAAATAATGTGACGCACCCTCTTGTCCAATCAGTGTAAAAACTGGTGAAATTCAAAGAACAGACCATCTCTTCCTCTACAACCTTTCAGTGAATCGACTTAAATAATGTGAACGGCAGTCACTGTAAACAGTAAATAGTGTGTTGAAGGGAAAAGGGCAAAACAAATGTTTCTCCTGCAGCGTGCCGTTAAAACAGTGCGTCAAATTGCCCCCCAAAAACCCTAGCAAATGCAGTCTTACTCCAGCAAACAAGACCTCTGGTGCAGCGAAGATATATAATTGAGCCCAGTCATATTTCTCCTGCCCAGTGCCCGGGCGGTGTGACTAATTATTTGGTAAATATTTTGAATGCAAACAGTGGCATTTGCTGTGTCGTCGGCTCGATCGGCGGGGCTGACGTAGGCGAGGGCAATTAACACAAATCAGACTCCCCGTTCACATCGCAGGAGCTGCCAAATCAGTCGTGTTACATCACTGATTGATATTCAGCAAGCCCAATGGTGTCTTTCTGTACCTTGTTTTGCTGCTCTCTGTTTTCTTGTAGCAGCTTGAACATGCTGTGGAGAGTTTTATCTGCCTCTATACGTCTCTGTGTGGACTATTTCTGTGTATGATAGACAGTAAAGCTATCCAAACTCAGTCGTCTCACTTTTTCCTCTCTGATTTCTCTCTCTCTGTCCCACATGACTGCATCTCTCTCTGCCTCATCATCCCCTGCTCTCTCTCTCTCTTTATACCTCTGGTGCCATCCACTATAGTAGAGATATCTATTATCTTTGTATCGATCGTCTCAGATGCAGCCTGCCACGCTTTGAATGAGATCAATGTGTCATCTCTACACTCCTCACTCCATCCCTCTTGACCCGGTTCTCCTTTCAACACCCTGTTCATTTCTCTGCTGGTCTCTGTCTTTAACTTTCTCTTCTCTGTCCCTCTGTTCGTACCTCCAGGTCTCACTTTTTTTTTTCTGTTTTTCTCTGTCCTTTGCTGCTGCTCTCACTCCCCTTCTGCCTTGACATCTCTATGTTTTCCCAGCACTTTTCTCATCGACCTTTCAGATATCTGGCACCCCCTGCTGTCTGTTTTGGTCAGAACGTTTAATTTCAGAAGTCCTGTAAATATGAATATCAGATTTTACTCTCTGGATAATAGCAATTTCAGTATAAATTTTCTAGCCCCCCTAAAAGTATTTTTTAAAGCTCTTGGGAAAGGTTATTTATTATAGCTCATTTATTCTAATCGATTGTTTTTAGATGACTTAAGTGCAAGTGCGTGCTGGTTATTTCAGCTGTAGAGTGATTTTGGCACAAACATCAGCTCGACATTGCCAGTAACTTGTGATATCAGTTTCTCCACAACAATCAGAGACCCATTTTCATTTCTCAGAGTATCCTTTGATAAACTGCATCATTGGACAGTGTCTGAATCTCACTCTGCTACTGACAAAAATGTAACAAGTCCAGGATTTCAGATTATTTCAGACAGCTGTGTTCACACCACCTTTCTGCCCGTCCCTCTTCCGTCTTCTCTCTCTCTCACACTTTTTGTTTCTCTGGCATTCTTTGCGCTCCCAGGCCAACATTAGTTTGAGTAGGATGATGAATATTTAATGAGCCCATTTGGTACAAATGGGTTCATCGGAGAGCTCTTCTCAAAGAATTATAGAGTGAATAAAGCATTAGAAAACACATCAAGGGTTTTATTACAGCATTTGTCGGACACGGTGATGGCACAGTTCTTTCCTCTCACAAGTGCCAACTCTCAACCACAACCAAGCAGTTTGCAGCACCCATTTTGCCACCCTCTCAGTCAGAAGGTGATGTTAAGCCTTTTTGGGACGGCAGAACGGTGGGAGGGGAGATAACCTGTGCGGAATGAATGTCAATTTGTCACAATATGTCAGGAAGTTCTGAGCCACCTCCATCACTGGAGAAAAGCTTGGTTTACTCCAGCGCTGTGAAATCATCCGTCTTTTTCTCTGGTGAAGACAGAAGTGGGAGAGAAAGTCACTTCGTTGTAGCGACGGTGTAAAATTAGCTGAGCTCATTCCTTTCCTACAAGTGAGGTAGTCATTGGTTGATTGATTAATTTAATGGGTTTTTTGTCATATCATTGTGTTTGAAATATCAGCTCAAATACAGTGGGTCAGTAAGACAGGTTCATGGCATTGTTAGCTTTGCTTGGTGACTTCATATATTGTTTTTTGTATTCAGCAGTAACAGACCAGATGCTTGTGCCGTCCTAAACACATTTACAGGGAACGGGAATTCAAAATCGATGTTTAGATGGACTTTCCTCTTAACTTTCCACTGGCATACTTTCGGAGCATGTGATCCATACATGTCAATGTTTTGAATCATGTAGAGATCATGTAAAAGTTCTGAGGATCAGGACACTTACTGACTATAAGAATACCTTGGGGAAAACTGTCCGTCCCTTGTGTGTAATTTAAGAAGACAAGTTAACAAGCCGGGGCGGCTGTTGCCAGGACCGTCTGATGAAGAAAAGCAGAGAATAGAAACAGGAGAAAATAGAAGAGGAAATAACAGGCTCAGTGAAAACTCTGTATTGAACAGTCTTTACTGTTGTTAGAGCCTGATCACTGTTGTGTGAGGTGTTGCTGGTCTGTCTTATACAGCATGTCAGTGTGTGTGTGTCAAATTTCATCCTGACGTCGTGGTTGCCAGATATCTTATACTAGTTATCATGTGAACCACCAAACACTGCTGCAGGGAGCGGGGGGTGGACGTGGACTTTGCATTTGTACATTTACAATTTCCAATAATTCCCATCATCTAGGTTAAGCTGACATCGCACAAAAATCAACACACACACACGCACACACACACACACACAGCTTGCTTAATAGTTAACAATAATAATTAACTGGCAGGTAGGAATCCTAACATCATAGACACAAATATGATTGTCACATCATATGAATTATTAATTACTAATGATTATTATTATTAATTGTTAATCACAAATTATACATTTTTTCAACAATTTAGATTGCATATAATACAGACATGTTTAGTCACTAGTTAAAACTTTCCATGAAAGATGAGTCAGTAGATCTTAGCCATTCTTCACATCTCTCTTCATAAGACATTCATTTTGAAGATTTGGAAAAAATCTGAAATTTGCTAAATGCTATAGAGATAGCACTGCCTACTAACCAGTAGTAGTAACTGTGAATGAGGATCAAAATTAATTGAAGTCATTAAACGTTGTCTCCAGAATGTAAGCATATAGAAGCTCTCCACCTAGTGGCGAGTTCATAAAGAAGCTGACACATCACTCCCTCTCTCCCATACGTCTCTGTCCACCATATACCATCTAATGCAACAGAAATTCCATCAGAAATCCCCAAATTAAAATGTGAAGGGTATTAGCCACCTCTCTACTGTTCTGCAGTTTCTAAGTGTATTGATCATCAGTTCCAAGAAGATGAGAGAGAGAGGGAGAGAGAGAGAGAGAGAGAGAGAGAGAGAGAGTTGAGGCAAGTGGAGCTGCAGTCTCCATACTAATGAGCAGTTGCAGTCTGGCCTCAAACTGGCTCCACCAGACAATCTGGCCCCATTAAAACTTGGCATTAAAATCTTAATGCCGACAGAAGATGCATCTAGATCGTGTTCCTGTCCTCGTTCCAGCACAAGTGCAAATACACCTGAGTAGGATTGGAATTAAAATTTGTCAAGCTGCCAATACGTAGTGGCTCGGGAATGTTCCGTCTTTTTATGCTTCATGTGTTGATGTATGCTTCCTTTCACCAAATGTGGCTGAATATTTAATCTACACAATGTAGATACAGTAGCCTGTTTTATCTGCATTGACTTTTTAATACGTGCAGTGAATGAGACACGGACAAAGACAGGAAGATGAAAAGAACATATTTAAAAGTTTGCTTTCCACTTCAGGACCACATAAGGCTGTCTAGGTCTGATTTGCAACAAGACTTCTATCACCTTCACACTAAATTGAAAAGTCCAGGACGAGTATTTTAAATATTATAATACTGAGCTACTCATTTAAAGGAGCTGTTGGTGCATGTAGCTGCTTGTAAGTCCTGTGCCAAGTGGAGAGTGTAATTGTTCATTCAAGTCTCACCAGCTCATGATTACAACTATTTACTGATTTTGCATCAATTAAGGTTGATCTAAATCTTTTATATTCAATGAAAGGGGCTAATGGATAAGACCGCACAATCCCATCTTTGCTGAAATAGCATTTCATCTGCCTCTTTACTGCCTACCTGTCTGTCTGTTTACCAATCAGTCTGTCCGTTATTTCTGCCTACCTGTCTGCCTCATTCAACACAGCCCGGCTGCAGAATTTTTTTGCCTACCTGTCTGTCTGTCTGACTTCTTGTCCAGCTTTCTAACTGTTTTATTGATTACGGCAAACCAGCAGCACTGTGAGTCTCTCTGCTTCAGGTTGTCTGTCTACCAGGAGCCTGTATCAACAGGCCCGGCTGCTCTTCCCATTGATTTGAACTAAAGAACGCGGTGCTGCACATGCTCAAATGCACTGACAGCTGAAGAAATGTGGGCCAATATTCTGACTTTTCCCCTCCTCAGTCTAGTATGTTAATGGTCCCATAGCAACAACAGGAGCTAGCGAAGGCGACTGCTTCCTTCATGCATCTCTTGAGCATTGCTCGCTAAAAAGAAAAAAAAAAACAAATGAGGCACTTAGTGGACTGAGCTTCATATTGATCAAAGCAGGGCAGGCTGTCTCGACTGTCTGTGGGTCTTTCTGTCTGTCTGTCTGTCTCTGTGGGAGGGATGTATCAGCTATCAGTATACCCTGTCAGCACAAGACATAAGGAAAAGATTGATGAAAGAGATTGAAGAAAACTGAGAGAGAGAGAGAGCAAGTAAAAAAAGAAAGAATAGAAAACAATAGGAGATGAAGGAGAGTGAAGGGGAGGTGAGGGATTGTGTGTAAATCTCAGGGGTTTCCCTGGTCAGACGGGTAGTTGTGGCCATCAGCAGATTGTCTGACGAGACCAGTGCTCTTCTTTGCGGCATATTACAGGAAAATAATGGGACTCTAAATTTTACTTGCATACTCTTGGATTTGCTGGTGAAGATGCATGTATTCATAACAGTGTGGGTGCAAATCCACCTCACACCCAGGCACTTTGTCACTGATCTGATGAAGCTGGAATGTACATATTAATTTTGTTTATTAAATTTAGATTATTCCATTGTTGTTAATTAGACTGCTGTTACATGAGATGGAAAAATGTATTGACATTTGGAACGATGCTAGACTGTTCCCATGACAACTGAGTCAGTGATGGGGTCAGTGTTGGGTTCAGTTGAGGTCTCGGCGATGACCGCAGAGACCATTGTAACAATGACAATTATAGCATGACATATAAACCGAGTGGCGTTGCGATCAGCTATAAAACGTGATCATCGCCGGTGGCAACCTTTGCAAATTGCCACTTAAGACGTGAGAGAAACTGAGTGTGTGTTAGCCTGCAGTGTATTTGATATCCTCATCATCCCTCGCTCTATCTCTCCACAGACAATAAAGTTAAAAGCTGAGGCTCGGCTGGATCTTCTACGACAAGTGGGGGTCGCTGTTGATACCTGGCTAAAGAGCGCCATGAACCAGGTGTGTTTTGTTTGTCTGTTTCATGTTTATGTATGTATGAGGCCCTCACTGTCTATGCATGACTTATTTTTTACCTGCATTTGTGTATGCATGCAAGCAACTGAGAGGTGGTTATGTGTGTGTATGTGCACATTTTTGAATGCATGTGTCCTCATGCAAGTATGTGTGTAAATTTGTCACTGGGAGTGTGTGCATATGTGCCTCCTCCCACTAGTCATGCTAGTGTCTATAGTGCTGTTTGTGTGTATGTATGTGTGTGTGTGCGTGTGTGTCCTCGCTTGTTTGCAATATGTGTGTAAAACCCCACACTCTCTCTGTGCATGCTCCAGGTGATGGAGGAGTTGGAGAATGAACGCTGGGCCAACTACACTTCCCACGATCCCTCACTCTCGGTGAGACACCTCCCCTCACTTTACCTCGGTTGATGCTTTCCTGCCAAGCTGTAAAAGCAGAACTTGTCTGTTTTTCACAAAATAGTCTGTTCTAACAATAGCAAACTTGATAGAACATTTGAAAACACAGAAACAATTACTAATTACTAGCACTTATTTAGAAACCGCAAACCATTAAACACAGTGCAATTATTACGGGTTGCTAAATGTATATAGAAATAATTTTATTATAATCGATTCTCAAATATACAGCAGTTTTTGCCTTTGCAGCCTGGACAGAAATTGCAGACCTTACACCTCGAGGTCAGGACATTTTCATCTCAGGACATCAACAGAGCCTGCAGCTGCATGGTGGCATGTTTTACTCACTTCAAATGAGAAACCCTTTACCTGACCACTGAAATGTGTCATTGCACCCGAGTCATATCACCACTTTGCACTCTTAATATAGAGCGCTCCATTGAATTAAATGGGCTGAAAAATGTAAATTAAAACCGAAAGATATTGGCTTATAATCACAGAGCTTTCACTCTTAATGATTTCATTATGGCATGTGAAAACCATCCAGCAAGCAAAGTTCTCTCGACAAATCACTTCCTGGATGATTTAAATTGCAAGATAATTGACCCCGGCCCTGCTACCTAATCATCTGTCACGTGAGTTACAGCCACTTAAAACTCCCCACTACCCCCTGGAATACTGATGCAGCCGTCGTGAGAGTTGTACTTTTTACTTCATGACCCTCGGCTTAATGGTGGGACAGGCAGATTACAGAGCTGAAGCCTCAGAGACCCTCCTTATCGTCTCATCCTCTGTGTGTGTGTGTGAGTTTCACCACTACCAAGTGTGTGTGGAAGCGTGTGTGCAGCATGTGTGTGCAAATTCACGCGTGACTCCGTGGGGAAGCGCGTGTGCGTCTGTCAACAGGACTAAACATAGACAGTCTCCTCCATCGGAAGCACTTGACATTCTGCTCACATGATATTGCAGCAGAGAGAAAGAGAGAGAAGGAGGAGAGAGGTGGAGAGTTAAACATAGGCAGAGACAAATGGGGAGAAAGAAAAGGTGGAGGGAGGGAAGGATGGAGTGAGTTGGACAGAGTTAAAGAGGGAAAGAGCGAGGCTGAAGAGCCAGAGAAAGAAGGAGAGAGCTGGCAGAGAAAAAGGGAAAAAAAGGGAGAGAGTGTGTGATGTGGAGGGGGAGAGGTGAAGGGGAGAAGCGTCAGAGTGATAATGCTGAAGTAAAATTGGATGCAGAGGCGAGAGAGACGGGGGACTGCGAATAACTGCAGAGAAAATAGCAATGCATAAGAAATGGAGGGAGGGAAGGAAAGAGAAGGCGTATAATAACAAGTGGAGGGAAAGGAAAGGAAAAGGAGATTGGGAGGGAGAGAAAGACGACAGGGTTGGTGTTGTTAATCTGCTGATGAGGGAGAGGTAAAGAAGTGACAGACAGCAAGAGAGACAAAGAAGGAGAGATGCTTTGTGAATAACAATCTGCATAGGAGAGAGAGAGAGAGAGAGAGAGCTGGTGGGGCGACAGCAAAACAATGAGGAGAGGGAGTTGGTACTCCCCTCGGCCCTTTCTTCATTCCACTCAACTTTATTAATTCGACTATGAAATACTGTAAGCAATGAAGCCTCAAGTCCCCCAGGCAGGCACCGCCTTCATTACAATATCACTTTAACTGTTATTACCTCGCGGACCAATAAAACGTCTGGCTGGCTCGCATCGCAGCTATAATGGTAGACAAAAGAGATACACAGACAGAGACGAGTTTTTGGTGATATTTTATTGGGTTATTTCAGAAAATACACGCCGGTCATTTCACTCAGGCCAGCGATGGAATGGACTTGGCCCTGAGACGAGGCAGTCTTCCCCTAAATCATTTCAGGGAAAAGAGCGAGAGTGCCTTGACACAAGAACAAAAATATAGTCTTGTCACAGAACTGCAAAGTATAGAACTGGACATTAAATTGGTTTGCAGGGCTTTAAATCAAATGCATTTTTTTTTTTTTACATTGGCATGTCTCTTATTTTGTTGGTTTAAAAATTTCATTAAAAAGAGATTTACTCCAGTAGTAGTTTATATGTTTACTCTTAGTAATTTTCAAATTTAAAGACATTGCAGAAGTTGAATATCGGCACAAAATATCAGCTATCAGCAGCTTCGTAAAAAAAAAAAAAAAAAAAATTGGCATCAGTATCCGCCTTATAAAACTTGTAACTGTACTAACAATAATGATATTTTTATATGATATTTTGCAAGATAATGAAAAGGTTTATTTAGATCAGCAATGCTTGTAGAAATAAATTGTTAGGAGAGGGTGAGGCAGGTTCAAGGAAGAATAAAAAGTGTTTGTGCCTTTTACAAGTCAGCCTCTTTTCTGAACGGATCCAGTGCAGAACCTGGAGGTTTAATAAAGGAGGTCAGACAGGGAGGAGGAGCTTTCCTCTCTCTTTCTCATACACTCACAAATACACGCTCACACTCCTGTTTTGTGCACTGGTGTAGAGTTTACTGTGTCAACAGAAATCTGATGACTCAACACAATGACTTTGAAATGAATAAACACTCGCACGCGCACACACACACACACACACACACACACACACACACACACACACACACACACACACACATGTATGCACAGTGTTGTTACGGCCAGGTCAGCTGGCTGTGTCTCATGGATCTTTCTACCAACTGGATCACATGACCTTCATATAAGCCAGTCAGATTCCCAGGGGGGCAGAAGGGGGAGGGGCCAGACCAAATGACACGTTAGTCCTTTTATACCTGTATCTAACATTCGTTGGACCAACAGAGAAAGAGAAGCAGAGGGAAAGAGACAGAAACTAGCACAGAACCAAAAAGAGACCTGATACACCAGCAGAGTGTTCGAACGCTCACACACGGGGAAATAGGTGATAGAAAATAGGCAAAAAGTCAAAGTGGTATCCAGCTCTGGCAACAGCTGAACAAAAGCACAGAGATCAGTGGGGGCAAAGTGTGGGATATTAGAACAGCGAGAAGGTAAATCCAGATTCAGATTACAGACCAAACTTACAGACAAAGACAGACAAGTGGATAACAAGTCACAGGGCTGAACGACACCTGGGGACATCAGGACTCACAGACAGAAGGTTGGGTGAAAATGAGTTCTTTATGTGTTCTTTATAGCTTGTAAAGTTACCATTGTTCTTCCAGACACCAAGTGTTCAATAACTGATTGGTCTGAATTAGAAACTATTTTTAAATGTATTGTTTAGAGAGGGTTCTTTTACTCTGAAGCCTTCGAGCTGAATTGAACTTTTCTTCTTTGACCTTGTTTCTATCAGATGTTTTGACTTTATATGTGTTTTGGTGTGTGTGTGTGTTGTGTTTCACAGGGAACAGTAGACTTGGAGCGCGAGGAGGGTGAGGAGTGTGAAGAGAACATGGAGGTTTTCGACGACAGCAGCTCCAGTCCCTCTGGAACGCTACGCAACTACCCGCTAACCTGCAAGGTCCTCTACTCTTACAAGGTATCAACTCTCACACACACACGCACACACACACACACACACACACACACCAAATATGTATGTGTATGTACCAAATATCTATGTACCAAATATGTTATGTAAACTCAGTGTTCGCATGAACTGACAAGTAGACCTACTGGTTTTGCTATTGGTAACTATTTTATTATTATTATTTGGGGTTTTAGCCTATAAGAGGGATTCAGGATAGTTTTAGGTTTGACTCTCCCTGTCTGTTTCTTTTTCTACTTCTCTCTCTCTGTGTGTCTGTCTCTTTCAGGCCTCGCAGCCGGACGAGTTGACTATAGATGAACAGGAGATGCTGGAGGTCATTGAGGACGGAGACATGGAGGACTGGGTGAAGGTACACAGTCTCACACACACACACACACACACACACACACACACACACACACACACACACACAAATATACACACAGCAGACATGCAGCACATTTACAGTCACA
>OMLF01006726.1:1576-11901 GCA_900302615.1 Holocentrus rufus | reverse complement strand
CAATATGTTTTGATGAGAAATATTGAATGTAAACAGAACAAGGTGAGTTTACTATGAAAACTACGCCGGGTACCTTCAAAGGTCATGGATGATGAAAACTGAATGAAAGTGTAAAGTAAATCCACATGGTGTTTACAGTGAGTATGCTGCCATGTTGATGTAATGTCAAATATAGATACTGTACATGTCAGAGCCAAGAAGTCACAAATTTTCACTAATATAGGTATAGAAATACCACATTTCTGTACAATAAGCTTATTGGTTTTCCTCTTTATCTTATTAATATTAGAGTGAATGTAACTTTCTTTCCTGTGTATTTTACGATACAAGACTTTTATATTAACTTTTGAAACACTCATGGAACTTTTGATTAAAAGTTGCCAAGCAACACAATGAAAACTCGTCACCCTCCTCTTCCTCTCCTCATTGTGTTTCTCATCTCTTCGTCTCTGTCAGCATCTTGACAAACGCCCACCTTTCCTCTCCTGTGATCCACAGCTCCAGCGTTACCTGCTAATTTTCCTCCTATTGATTTACCATGCGAATCACGTCTCTTTTGCTTCGCCTTTATATAGCCGTCCGATGAGACGGCCATTTCCCACAATGCCACGCGCTCACCATGCAGAGATAAAGGAAATCGATGGTGTGATGTAGGGCTCAAGTGTGTGTGAGTGTATGTGTATGTGTGTGTGTGTGTGTGGGTTGAGGAGGGGTTGGGGGGGAGCTCAGTGGAAATGGCCCCCACAGTCTTTATTTGGCCTAATGGAAGGAGATAGTGGGGGCCGCACACTTGACAAGCTGGTATTGTTGTGGTTTTATAGAAGCTACCGCCAGAACTGCTTCCATGCTAGATGGCTACACACACTTACATAAACACACACTCACGTAACAGCAACACACACACAAAGACTCATGAATGATTCATGAGGGGAGGAATTACCGCTTGGCTCTCCTTCTGTTTCCCCATAACCAGCCGCTCCCTCACACTCTCTAATAACAACTTAGACACACACACACACACACACACACACAGCCACGTGCAAGACAGACTCATTACACACACATGCATGCCTATGCACGTGCATGCACACACACACACACACGCACTCTCACACACACAAGACACACAATCACTCCTCACAGTCAGCCCTCGCAGTTCATTTCATTTCTAGATAATTAAACTGAGTCTTGCTGTGTGTGCGTGCACTGTGAACATCATTCCAACACACTTGTGCATTTCAGTAACCCCCACCCTCCCCACCCCAACCCAACTTCCTAGAGTCCAATAGGCTGCTGCTGAAAGATAGCAGCAGAGTTCAATAGCTCTTCCACTTATTCACTCTCCCCTTGTTTTACTCAGTTGCATCAGCTCCCAATTACAGGCCTACACGTTGTGACAAAATGACGAAATCCGGGGATGTTAAAGTTCTTAAATAAGGACACAGCTCTCCTTTTATCATGTTTGCCTCTAATATGGATATAACCTCCTCTGCATATATTTGCCTTATGCTTGTGTATTAAAAGAAGCGCTGGCATGCTGGGGTAGATTTATGGTGTGAAACTGCAAATGAGCATGGAATGGTGGGATCATAGATACACACAGCAGTGATTTAGGCCATGTCCACACTAATCCGGAGAAATCTGAAAATGCGTATTTGTGTCAAATTGTTTTCCGTCCACACTAGCGGGTTCAGAACGTATAAGAAAAATTGGCCATCCGCACCAAAGTGCAGAAAATGTTTAAATTGAATATTGAATAGACTTTGGCAGTAGGCTAAATCTGACGCAGCAACGCCAGAAATTTACGTTTACAAGTGATATCAACAGCACTTCTCCATCTACATCCATCATTATATCACTGTACATGAAGCCAACGATGTCATAGCTTTAAAATATTAACACAAGAGTAGGACCGTGTCAGGTTTCTCATCAATGTATTGAACTGCGGCACCACAATTTAATTCCTACCACCAGAATTTCATCTTGATCAGAAAAAAAAAACAATAACGCCATTTTAGGGGCCGTTCACATACAGGATGTGCATGAGTGAAAAAAACTCAATTCGCGATACTACTGTAGTTGGAACACGGCATCATTTATAAGTGAGGAGGAGAAAAGACGGCATCTTTTTTTTTAGACGATGTCTCACCGTTGCTATGACAACACGTCGTATCATGGCCAGCACATAGTCTTATTAACGGCCATTATATCTGCCTAAAATATACTTATCTTCTACCAGAAATGGACAAGAATTCAACTTTGGACGCCGTTCAAAAACAGTGAGCAACAGCAGCGCCCTGCGTTCAAAAACAGCGAGATGCGACGTGAGGTACAAAGACATCCGTCTGACGCATGTTTACATTGGGAAAGAATAAAAAAAATAGCAATAGCTATACAATAGCATGAAATTCAGACACATCCTCTGTGTGAATGGCTCCTTAGTGCGGATGAAAGGGCAAAATGGAAAAATAAAGATGCTTTTTCAGATTTCTCTGGATTAGTGTGGACGTGGCCTTAGAGTAGCGGTTCTCAATGAAGCTCGACTGAAGTCCAAGAATCTTCCTATCAAACACAAAAGCAGCTCATTTCAATGGCAAGTTCCTGTTTTCTGGTTGAAGGTCTTTTAATTAATGACATGAACTGCCTAGTGTTTGGCTGGAATTATACTTGGACCTCAATGGCTCTAATGCTTTAGAAATACTGGGCAACACTTACGATCTTCCAACCCTACCCAGCGATCTCTTGCTTTCATCGCCACCACCTCTGTGTCCCATCCAGTCTTTCTTTTCTTTATTTCTTGTCTTTTTCTCTCTCTGTTTTCCCGTCCCAGCAAACAGCAAGACAGAAAATAGATGCTGAGACAACTTGTGTCAATGCTTAAAGTATCGTGCCAAATTAAGGGTGGATGATGCCACGGACGTCCGTAGTGGTCCATCACTGCATCATTTTGTAAGACTGGAACCTTAAATGAACATCTTTAACTTAAAGTTGACCTCATGACATCACAGCACGAACATTTTGTGCCCGTTTTGTGCCCCCGAACCCTTTGCTGTCTATGCTTGCCGTTGTCTCTGAAGCATTTGTTCGATGTGACTTTGTTTCACCTCCCTTTTTCTTTCCACTGTTCAGTCTGCCGCCCTCCATCGGTCTGTCCTTGCACTCTCCACCCTTGCCTCCTCAGGCTGCCCCCATTTTGTTTTATTCCCCTCGTAATTACCCTTCCATCCTCTCCGTCATCCGTTCGCCCTTCGTCTCGTCTCTGTCCTCGTCCTCTCTCTCGCTGCCTTCCTGCGACTCTGTGTTATTCCAAGGACTGAAACCACTGGCACAGATAGATGCCACATTTCAATCACCTTCCAGTGTCTCTTTTACTGCCACTGCCTCTTTCTCTCTCTATCTTCCAAAGCCTCTTCTATTCTGCAGCTTTTCTGTGTGTTTCTCTCAGTGTTTCTCCAGCAAGTCTGAATCTTTAGGTTCACTGCATAAAGTGGATAAAACAGCACAAGTAGTCCACATTTTGGCCTTGTATTTGTGTCATATAGGGACAGAGAGAGAGAGAGAGAGAGAGAGAGAGAGAGAGAGAGAGAGAGAGAGAGAGAGAGGCAGAAAAACTAAAAAAAGGGCCTGGTGAGGATGCCATGTTTGGAAAGCAAGATGGACTCACCGGGAGCTGGTCCAGCAATCCAGAAGTGGACCGGGTATTACGCTGTCTGACTTTGACTTCTTTCTCTAATTAACATTTTACAAGTTAACTCTAGCTAGCAGCTACCTGACGAGTAGTGCAGGCTGCGAAACCGCTGTAGCACATAAAGTGGTGCAGCCTGGGTAAATAAGTCTTTGATATTGACATTATATACAAAAGCAAGAGATTTAGTGTCTTCTTTGAAGGATTACAGCACAGAGTTTGAGGGAAAAGGGAGTCCAAACCAGGGAGTGCAAACATTATGCAACTTTAGGTAACAAGAGGCGGTTGTATGCAAGTATCACCACTGATACAGGCAAAACTCTCCATACTGACCCACTTCAACCACCATTTGGGTCACGATTGCCCAGAACAATGCAACTCTCTGTTTGGTATGATACTGGGATTGGACTTGGATGGATTTTTAATACTTGTGCCAACCGTCACATCAGTATCTCTTCATACAAAATGTTATGTCAATATATACTGCTTGATACAAATGTACTGTGTCTGAGTTGACTTATTGAACTCAGGCTAAGCTGACAGGTGGGCAGAGTAGCAGCAGGATGGGTTTCATGTTGACAGACTGTCAGACAAAAAGTACAGGATGTAGTGATCCAGGTTCAAATTCCTTGTGTGCTCTTTTTTTTTTTTTTTTAAAGAGTTTCTCGCAGGCATGTTGAGGAACAGTACATTCTTATTCACAAAAACAGCCCGTGGAAATGGCTGCTTTGGGAAGGGTAAGTTACTCTCATACACAGTTTCACAGCTGGGAGCAGCCTCAAAAACCTAAAGCTGTCACTGCAATTCATTTACTTGCATCCTGAGTGGAACACAACCCTCTCAAAACCTACAAGGAAATGTTGACCACATACAGTATACTGGGAGGCAACTTGGGTCAAAAACTAGTTCTGATGCGATGGCTTCTTCTTTGAGATCACACAAAACACAGTAATATGTAAAAACAGACCCTTACAAGTTTGATTTCCTGTCATAAATCAACTGAGACAAGTAAATCTCAACAAGCACATATATGGAGACAAACTGTGAGCAAAGTGGTGCAGGTTCCCTTATAGGGTCTGTTGTGCCAAACAGTAGGGCTAGACCTGTTAAAACTCTGCAGTCATTAATAAGGGTGGTAATAAGGATTACTTTTGGTATTTTGCACATTTTTTCGTAATATCTTGGTGGAAAAATAGTTTTTATGCTTTAAATTCTCCAAGTCAAATAGCATGATATCGACATTCTGTGCTTGCTGAGTCCAAGAGTGGGTCCAATGTGGCTGCCTAGGAAACTAAGTATTATATCTCTGTGTCCAGCTGTTATATATGCACAGTGAGACTTTTTTGGAAAATTTTTTGGTCCCATAGACTGACCCTATTGACTGACTGTCAGAGAGGCTTACACTAGCTGCTGGTTACAGCTAAAAAAAGACACTCAAAGTTTGTTTTTCTTTTCTACTTATGTCTCCATGTCCAAGTCCACCATTTGCCCTAATGACAGATGAACCAAACAAACCCCATAAATAGTTTTGGTTGACGCACCATCATGGCCTTTTACAGGGTTTGAATGCTCGGTCTACACTTCAGTCTTATTTGAAACTTGCTCAGCCAAAAGGTCGCAGAGAACTCACTTGTACATGCAATGCACAAATGGTGGACTTATCTTACATTTTCCATTAAGACACCAGTAGATTTTAGAAACAAAATATCATTTTTGAGTTTTTATTTTTTATAAACTCCAGGAAGGAAGGAGGAGTAACGACCTCAACTAGCCACTTCTTAAAGCGAGGTGTGGTTTCTTCCAAAGGGAACGTATTGAGTTCAGACTCAAGATGCAAGTAAATGCAGTTACATCTTGAGGCCATATTCACTCTAGTCGCTGAGGGACATTAACCCATTGACTTCCTTTATTTAAATTAACAATCTAATCCTGCAAAAATTAGGTGTATCAAAATGCAAAGAACATGCTCGAAAAAGTGAGAAAAACCCATTTCTCCAGGAGAGCACCCAATGGGTTCAAGTTCAGGTTTATTAAAAGCCCTTATTCACTGTTACAGTCTCAAAGGATTTTACAAGCCCACACTTTATAGAAAGAAAGAAAAAAAACTTTAACCTTGACCAGACTCTTTGTTCTCACATTATTTATGTCCACAATCATTTTTAGATTTTGTCCTCGTTTCACTAAAGTTTGTTATATTGTTTTGATTTTAACTGCAGTAGGTGCACCCTGGCTCAGCTGAAAGGGAATGCCACTGAATCTCAGCTTTGAAATGTGTTGTTTCAGTTTACATTACTGAATACTCACTGCTGTTCCCCCAAAGCCGGAGATAACAGAGACAACTTACACAACTACATGGAGAATGAATTGGAGAAGACAGAAAAGCAGACTGTGACAGTATGAAGGAGAATTCCCTGAGGACCATGGTACAAGGTGATATTTTCAGAGAAATGTTTTCATCCCTTTGACTTCCACTTGTACTGCTAACAAAATGCCTTCACATTCAGACTCAAAATCTCAGGAACTAAAACACAGCAAACGGCTTTTGGATGACTGAAAGGCCTCCTTGTTCAAGAAAACGTGAGCTGCAGCATTACGAACATTACTATCTAAATTTCCACGGTACCTGACACACCTGTAAGGCCTTTTTGATATATGTGAAATTCCCCACAGCTTGAAATCTCTGATTTACATGAAGAACTAATGCAGTCAATCCTTAAGGGTGTATTAAGGAAGATTTTTACAGCCCCACAGCACAAATGACCATAGTATATCTGTGGAGGGCTTGGCAGGATTGCTGACCAAACCATTTATTAACACACCCGCCTTTTGGCCCGTATTCTGTTTTGGAACCAGCCACCTCCTTACATTTTTATCTGCTCAAATAATGGAAAATGAGCAAGCAACTGTAACACATTTCATCCTGAAACCAAAACAGCAAATGAACAACCAGTGTTGTTATTCCTGTATTTAGCATGATGATATTCTTATGTTTTCTCTAGACATCTCCATTGGGGCTTTCTTCTTCTTATTTATTAGAGGTTCCAAGTGAAAATGTGACTTCACATTTAATGTCTTTTATTCTCACCATGTGCACTCCTTCAATCCCTGACGAGGAATGTTGTACTCGAAAGCCTCCATGGTGAACATATAGTCCAAAAATGCTGGCCATCTCTGATCCAGTGGAGAAAACAAAACAAACTGGGTCCCTGCTTTTACAACAGCAGAACAATATCAAAAAGTTCCATTTAAAAAGGTCGGATTATATTGGATTATAGTGCATGACAAGAATGACCTTTTTAAATGGAACTTTTGATATTGTTCTGCTGTTGTAAAAGCACAGGCCCAGTTTTTTTTGTTTTTTTCCACTGGAGCATTTTTGTTCATGTTTACCATGAGGGCTTGCGAGTAAAACTTCATTCATCAGGGATTGAAGGCAGCCCATTGTGAGTACTTGATACAAATAAAATCCATTACTGGTGAAATATCCCTTTAAAATTCCTGTCCATTGTAGGCCACTATAAGCTCTGCCAGCGACATGTTTACGTCATTTCCACTCTTTGACCACTGATAGAGGTTACTAAAAGTTGTAAATTCCTTGATGTCACTTTTACTTTCATGCAGAGATGCAGTTTCAGTAGCAATGATGCATAAATATGCCAATCCTCAACATTCACCCAGACCAGTTGATCTTCAGCCACATTGTACTTCATACACTTTGCAAATCTGGCACCAGATCTGTCATATCTGATAGCTAAAATAGATTAGCAACACATATTTAGTGTTGCATATGTTTATGTATCAAGGTATTATTACTACCCTGAAACATTAGCAAAGATTTATTGACAATGTAATATAGTTCAGTTAGCTGTATCTATTGACATAATGGGTACAATGCAATTTAAGTGATTTAATATTTACTGTAGAATTGATTAGTACACAGAGGTATGCTTGAATGTAGTATTATCATTATCATTAGTGTTGTTGCTGTTAATCCTGGATTTCTAAAGATAGTTTGCAATTGAAAATGATCAAATTTCACGTGTTGGCAGTTTCAATCCATAGATATCAGTATCACCTAAGTAACCTTTCTATTTGACAGTGTGAAAGCAGCTGCTTCATACTGCAAGGTGAACAGAACAGTATTATTGTTGCTTTGCTGCATGTTTCCTCCATTCCCATTTGCTTTAATTGTTTGGTATAGATGGGGCTCCCCTGTACGAGTGGGCTGCATCCAGAACAGAGGCGCTGAAAATGCTCCTTTATGGCTGAACCAGTGGAGGAGCCGACAGAGACACAGGGAGACAGGATGGGAAATGTTGTTTATGATAATGATAGGCAACAACATAATCTGGCCCTCAGACCATGAGGAGCTAAGTGCCCACCGCAGTAGAAACAAAGACACACACACATATACACACATACCAAAACCTTCTGCACTCGCACACAAAATAAATAAGCCATTTCCCCTCTCGCCTTTAGGCTGTTGTCAACAAGGGAAAGGACGCTAATGAGACCTGGCTCCCAGCATCCTTTGCACTGTGAAACCAACACGTATGGAGGCAAGGCGCTGACTCTCCCTCTCCCTCTGTCTCTCTCTGTCTCCCTCTCTGTGTCTCCCTCTCTCTCTCTCCCTCTCTCTCAGAGACATGCATGTTTGTTCTCCTAAATACCCCTGAGGTTTTATGTTGCTCTGACATTTAGATGCGAGGGTTGGCTCCAGTGAGGCGTCGAGTCGCGAGGCGGAGATCCAGACAGCTTCGGACATTTCCCCCCCCGGAGCCCTTCCGCCGACACTGGAGGTCTGCATGCTAGGCCTCCACCGTAAAGTTTTGTTTCATTAGACCTATTTAAATATGTAACACATATGTCAAATACGTTTTTGTAATCAGACGAATAGGTGCATGTGAAATACTTTTTAGACTACATTTGACACCTTAAAGGTGCTATGTGTGTCATTTTTGCATAATTTTACCATTACCAACATAAAGATAGTACTTTTGACACGTTATTGTAATTACTATGAACAGAGGACTGGAAGACTCTACCCGCCTCTACACTGCAAACTAGCTTGTTAGCATGTTGGTGCACGATTCTTGCAAGAAATTCGACGTTGAGGTACTTTTGTTTCTGTTTTCCAATTTAGTGCACTGTAGCTTCTCGTGTCATCATCACCTCAGGTCAGATTAGGTGGGAAATCACCAACATGATTATTCTGTTTGGTAACGATGCCAGGGAAGAGGGACAGAAAGCAAAGTTTTATGGGTTTATGGGAAATGTGGTTTTTCGACTTACCCAGACTGAAACAAGATGTTCGATACCATTTTCACCTCTGTATGTCCACTGGTTCGGTTCCTATAAGTATAGTTTTATGTTAGCCTAGCGTAAAGACTTGAAGTTTACAGGAGTCATTAGCCTAGCTTAAATAAAGAGAATACATACATGAAATACATGTCTTGGAAATTTTTTTTAAAGAAAGTTATAAACTGCTGAACAAAGACGGACGGTTACATGTGTTTAGTGTTACAGTTCCTACTATCTAACTTCTCCTAAAATGGAGAATGAAAAGGAATCGAACCAGTGGACATACAGAGGTGAAAATAGTACGGAGTGTTTTGCTCAAAACGGAGTATTCCTATAAATAAGAATGACAATTGCGTCATCAGAAAAACAGATTGTGAAGCCTGCTCATCATCAAGTCCATCATGAAGTCAACCCACCCTGAAGGAAGAGGAGGAGGCTATGAAGAACTGATCTCAGAGAGAGAGACAGAGGGAGATCAAACGGCGAGCGCCGCCCTGATGTGGTGAGCCTGGAGGTGTGCCCGGCCACTCCAAGACCAGCCTCCTTTCAAAGAGTGCAAATGTGAAACAAGACTCATGTGAAACAACACACTCCATCCATCTGTGTGTGGGTGTATGTGTGCGTGTGCACAAGTGTGTGTTGATGCTGCTGGGTATCAAAGCAGGCATAAAAGGGCACGGCTCTTGAGCACAGTGGGTGAGTATGTCTACACATCTACAAGGCTACCAGGCCTATTTTCCACCCTCTGAAAAATCCTCAGTGTTATTGCTCTGCACAGGATAGTGCCACTCTCACATGATTATGCAAATATTATTTCATGAAACAAGAGGTGCGCTCCGTCAACCCGTCCCTTCGCAAATGCATTTGCCACATTAAGCATTTCACACTGCTAAATCAGAGAATATGTTTTGCCAGCACATACTGTGCATTCTCTTTATTCTTACGCACATTAGTTTACAGCGGAACAGAAAAGCTAAAGCAGCCAGAAATCGCAGCTTTTACCAGATGAGTTTCTATTGAATTAGGCTGTGTGAGTGTGTGCCTGCATGTGTGTGTGTGAGGCTGCACAGGCAGGCCTGGGTTGGTGATGGAAACACATTAGTATCTAACTTAGCAGTGGGGAGAAATAGTTCCATAGTCTGGAAATGGGAAACAGATGAGGGCTTGTCAGAAGTGAATATGTCTAGGTGGACATAAGCTCACTGGCAGTCGAGTGCGGGGCGCACGTGGTTTGATTTTCCTCTCTTGCATGATAAATGAGGGAAGGAGTGGGGAAGGGTGAGGGGGCACGGCGGGGCTTGGGCTGGCTAGTTTTCCTTTCTTTTTCCCATACTCGCCA
>OMLF01006712.1:15828-28080 GCA_900302615.1 Holocentrus rufus | reverse complement strand
CATGTACATGTGTGTGTGTGTGTGTGTGTGTGTGTTTAGCAGTACTTAATGTTGTGTTAGATATGCAAAGCTTAATTCAACTTCTCAAGCATGGGTGATAGTGGCTCTGTGAGTCTCAATAAATCATTAATGAATAATTTTCACAGGTGAGAGAGAGAGAGAGTGTGTGTGTGTGTGTGTGTGTGTGTGTGTGTGTGTGCATGTGTGTGAGTGTGCGTGCGTGTGTGCGAGGGAAAGCTCAAAACAAAACCGGATAAGAACACACCATCTTCCCTTGGTGAATGGTGATGTTTTCAATGAATATGGCATGTATTTGATATACGTGTTTGTATGTGTGTGTGTGTGTGTGTGTGTATGTCCACGTGTGCATGTGTGTGCATCTGAGTGTTAATTCCTGATGATAAAGCACAAACAGTCAGGTGTGTTTGTTCTCTTAAGCACCTCTCTGCCCCTTAAGAGCTTCAGGTAATAACACCATCCATCACCAGCTTGTGTGTGAGAGTGTGTGTGGACATGTGTGCATGCAATGTATTTGTGTGCATGCATGTGTACGCTTTGTGTGTGTGTGCATGTGTGCATGCGCATGTGTGTATGTGTCCACATTTGTCAGAAAGGTCAAAAACAGGAGGAGTTTGCAGAGACACAGGAGGTATCTCTTCACCGCAGGAGTTTAATCAAAAGGAAAATATGCCAGCATGTAGACACACACCCCCACACACACCCACCCTCCCACACACACACACACACAGACAGACACAAACATCCAAAACATGAACATCAGCCGAGTACATGCATTAGTGCACAGCAGTAGCTCCTTACTAATGAAGACGGGAAACATTGTGGAACGGTGTGTCTAGGCAGGTGTGAGGAGATATAAACAAATAATGAGATAAACACCGCCAAGATTACAGCACATTCATTACAGCACTAATGTGTTCCCTTCAACCACTCGTCGCTTTCTTTTTTTTTTTTTTGTTTCCTTCATCGAACATGATCATCCCTCTCTTGCATGTAATTGATCTTTCTCTTCCTCTCGTATTCCACTTTTCCCTTCTATCCCACCTTTAAACGTTCCTTGTATACTTTGACTGATGGCTGAACTCTATGTGCTTGACGCTTTCGCATACCATCGCTGCTCCTTTCCAGTATACACAGAAGGCGCACTCTACCTGGGAGCCTAATTGATGTTTAAGTGAATACTCTGTGAGCCTGACATCGGAAATCTGACACCAAAGTCTCAAATCTCAACATCCCTGATGAATATCAGCTTGCTTGCTGACAAGTAAGTGTAACTTTTTTTTTTTTTTCCTGCAAGTATTTGGTTAATTGAAGTGGCTCAAAAGCATCTTCAGCCCTCTTGAGACCCAATATATCAACTGCAGGCATAAAACGGAGCATAAATTTACATCATAATCTCCCACATCTCAGACAATCCTGCGGATTCCATCAGTTTCTTTACTTGAGAAAGTAAAGAGTGACGCTGCTGGGCTCTCCCTCTGCTAGTCTCTGTGCCTAGAAAAACGAACATATAGTCCATCCATATGGAGTCCACACGATGTCGGCGATACCACACATAGGCAGACTTGACTGCAAGGTGGTCTAGCTAGAATCCGATTTGTGCAGGTATCAAAATTTGATATTTACAGCCCAGTGCACACAGTTCACACGTCCCTCAAGGAACTGCAGTTACATCAAACTGCAGTTTTTGAGTTTTTGATGCTGCAAAAATATTTAGTGTGCTGATACTTTGATTGCTAGGAGTTGTTTTCTGTCCTGTTTTCCTGCTGGCATTACCTTAGCGGTCACTCTGCGGTCACCCAGTATTTTTTTTTTTACTTGAACGTTACTTTTAGTGAACAATGCAAATCAACCATCAGCATCCATAGAGGGGGGAAAACCTGTTATGACAAATAAAGGGGGAGTGCGGAAAGTAAGAATTTGTTCTAGTCCTGGCTTTTATTTGCCAATGGTCTGTAACTTTTTGACAGCTAGTGCTGTAGCAGTAAATTTCCAGTGGGGTAAGCCTGTGCTGTCTGTGCCAGCATGCTTGTTATTCTGATGATGGAGGGAAAGGGGGGAAAGGAGGAAAAGCTTCCTGATCTTCATTAAGAATGACTCAGCTGCTTTTTCAGCCTGTCAGCATTTCCAAAGCTGATGACGTTTCAGGGGTGCTGCTGGGGGAGCTGCTCAACACTGAGTTGGGAGTTAGAGACGACGGCTTCCACTGCTGGAATCCGACGGTTATTGGCAGGTGTGAGGGAGACAGTTTTCTGCGTGTGTGTGTGTGTTTGTGTGTGTATTTATGTGTGAGACAGTGAAAGCAGAGCTAAACTTGTGACTTGTCAGAAGCTTTTCATGAAACATTCTTTAACTGAGATAAAGAATAATTAGAAAACGGGTATGATCACGTTCTGAGGTCTAATTGCTCATGACCAATTTTGCAGTGCGTTTTCAGTGACAATTACATGGTGCTGACAAAGGTTGATTGGCCTGTTGTTTGTACACTGCTGATATGGCTCTGGGGCGGCTGTTCAAAACTATCTAAAAATGCTAAATTAACTGTGATGGGTGTGGATTTGTATAACCACTGGCACAGTGTTAATTTTTACACTCTCATGGTTAAAGTAGTTCTGCTGTGCATGAGGACGCCTCTTTTGCATCCCACTGCAGTAAAGCTGGCTGAATTGCAGTGCATTAACAAGGCAAGTGGGGACCACTATGGATCGAGGAAAAGGCTCTTATTCATTTCTTCTATCAAAGACAAATAAGAACCGTGATGTATGTGTGAGAGTGAGAGAAAAGGAGAGAGGGTGAGAGAGAAATGTAAAGCCTCTCTCTCTTTGTCATGTCAGTGAAGGGATGAAAATAGAATGGAAGACGTCTTTATAGACAGCGGAAGAGAAGGTTAGGAGTGAAGCCTTGGAGAGGGATACGGAGAAATGAAAGATCACTTGGAAATAAAGCAAGTTACCGACTCAGGCTGCATGTTTACGTGCATGTTTGTGTGTGTGTGTGTGTGTGTGTGCGCGCGCGCATTGTGTATACTCACTGCTCTGTCAAGACCTCTCCAATCTCATACCTTCATTCCAACCCTGACAGGTTGGGAGCAACGAGTGGAAATAAGAGAGAGATTTTGTGTGTTAGTGCGCACGTGTGTGTGTGTGCGCGCGTGTGTGTGTGCACCCTTGTGTGTGGATGTGTGACTCAGATACCAGGAGAAAGAGAGGGACCAAGACGTAACATTGAAATCATTTGTACTTGTATATACTTGTATGTTGTAGGTCCATATTTGGGAATTAGGCTTTTTTTATTTCTGAGCCAACTCACAAGCCGACTAATAGGACTCAAAATAACACAGCTAAAAAAAAATCCCCCTGACTGCATTGTGATTCAATGTGTGTGTAAGTGTGTGTGTGGAGGTGAGAATGGCTGAGAGGAAGGGAGAGAAGAGGCGCTTATTGTCTCTCTCCACTACATGACAGTCTCTTTCCCAGGCCCATTATGCAGGAGACTCTAACACTCTGCACTGAACAGGACAAAATGTGTTAACAGTATGTCTGCATGAAGCTTATGTACTTAGCATCTGTCCTTCACATGCACATACATGTTGGTGTTTGAAGTGAGCGAGTGTTATTATTAATAAAGGTATTGATTGAAACTGTTTTCCAACTGGATCGGTTTCATATCTATCACACACTGCCAATTAACTTTTTTTCTGGCACTGTGTAAGTCATACAATCCCTTAGGGCCCTGTTTCCGTGCAGGTGCACTGTGCAAAACACGGCCAGTCGCTGGCACGGTGGAATTTTGGTGAGGCTCACTGAGGGTTTCTCCTCACCTGGGTGCGTTTGGTGTTTTGGTGACATGATGTGTGCCAAGGTGGGAGGAGAGGCGCAGTAAGGTGTTCTTATCATTTAAGTGACTGAGGTTGGTGGAGCCGCGTCCAACTACACATCTCCGAACCCACAAAACCCTGGTTTATGTGTTTTGTTTACCTATTTTGTTTTGATATTAATCTCTCATGATGGGAAAATATTTCACTGCATTGTTGATGCATTTTGCTGCACATGTGGAGGTGGTTAAACGGACAAAATTGCGTTGTCATGGCGCACGGAGCATAATGAAATCATACCCATTCAAATTCATTTATTGAAGAAAGGGACAAGAAATGGTTTGTGGCTTTATCTTATGTTCATTCTCCCAGCCCCTAACACACCCAATTCATCTAAATCCCTCCTCGATACCAGATGTGACAGTCGCATCTTGTCACCAAATTACCAAAATATGCGCTGTCATGCCCGCTGCACACTGGGCATTTAATCACGCTTTGCATGGTGCGCCAAGGCACACGAAAATAGAGCCCTCAGTGTTACGCAGAGGTGGAACCAAACACTTTTTGTTTGTTTGTTAGGCATTTCTGCTTTATTTGATAGGATAGTAGAGAGAGACAGGAAAGTTGACAGAGAGAGGGAATGAAATGCAGCAAAGGGCTACGGGCTGGAATTGAACCCAGGCCACCGCAACAAGGACTTAACCTTGTGTGTATGGTACTCTACTAGGTGAGCCACCAGGCCATGTTTAACCAAACACTTCTTCAGATCATTACGGTTCTTCCTCTTGGGGTCATGAATGTGCACAACAAATTAGAAAAGAGTCACAGGAAAACTACTCGTGTTCACAGCCTCAAAGTTTGGCCTGATGGTGGTGCTGGAGGAAAGGTCACGGGGTCACCAAAATCAATTGGGTTCTTCCTCTCGGAGTCATGAATGTGCCCAGTAACTTTGAAAATGTTCAAATAAAAGATATTTGATTTATGACCTCCACAGCCAGGATCTGCTGTGGCGGACACCTCAAATCATAAATAATGTTGTGGGCCAGTGGAAAAGTCACTGTGGGCTGGATTTGGCCCGCAAGCTGCCGGTTGAATAGGCCTGCTCCAGGGACAGAGCGACTGCATAGGCCAAGTGCTGGAGGGAAATCCACAAGGGAAACTCCTAATTCACATTTTCCACTGCTTGTCTAGTTTTGTTCGGTGTACTATGCAGCTCATTGGATACCACCTGCAAATACAACACAAATGCAGAATCACTAGAGGACCAAGCACTTGTGAGGATAATAAACCTTTGTGAATGAAACTTAATTTAACCTTCAAAATAACAAAAATACACTCACAATATAAACAAGGTCCTTTACCTTTTTATGAGGCTTTGGAATGCAATGATACTGTACCCACAATGTCTCTTCTTTGTCACAGCCATCTGTACTTGCAACCGTAGGAAAAATACAACAACAGACTCTTACGCAAGTACAAGTACAAGCCGAGTCTGTTGCTGTCAAGGACTTTAATCTTACAAGCCAGATACGTCTTACAAGTTGACCACAATTTGAGAAACACCTAGCCTCCCTGCATTATTTAAATATTTGAACCAATCATAGACAGCGCACCATTTGGTCAGTTAAGAAACAATCAGTGGGTTTACATGCATTTTAATACATGCATTTCGATTTTAGCCAGACAGAGACAATAAATCGACTTTTTCAAACGTCATGTAAACATTTTAGTCAATTTTTCAAAGTCGGACGAACACACCTAGATAATATGTTTGAAAGTTGATTTACTACAGTATGTAAACGGTTCTGTCGGCCAACAATCGGCCTCGCGTTCTGCACATGTTGCAGCTAAAGGAGTTGGACATCCTTAACTACATAGATGAACGGAAAAACAAGGAACAGCGAAAAAAAAAATGATACCAACCCACTGTTTTGTTCCGCTGGGTGACCCAAAAGCTGAACTGGAAGAAAGTCATCTTCTTCTTATCAGCTGGAACAAAGTCCTCAACAGACGCTGACACAGGCTGCTGCAGTCAGTAAACCGATTCTTTGACTGAGTGATGTTTACTGGGACACTTGGGTCCGATTGCAACTGCGTATGTAAACCCACTGAATGTTGCGTAGCTTAAGGACAGTATCATTAAATAATTCCATAAGCTTAGCACATGAGGTGAGCGCACTATTTACCATTTGTTAGGGAGGAGAACTTCATCTACAGCGATGCCAGTCAGATTTCCTTCAGACAGTGGAGATAAACACATGTTTATGATTTAGAAACTAGGATTCCAGATTGAACACAATCTGGCAATGTCCATGGATGACATCAAGCATGGCAGTGATACCTACTTTTGGACATTTGTGGATCTAGTACTCCATGAGAGCAAGTAACAGAGACACAATGATGTGTATTGGGTTTCCCCTCCATGCCTCTTTTTCTTCTTCACCACCAATGGAGCAAGGAAACTCTGAAGCTGTTGTTGTTCTTTAAATGCATTCACACCCTTTAATTTTGAAATAACATAAGACCTTGTTTCATCAACACAGCCCAAGCACTTCTGCTGTGTCACGTCTCGATTACATTTCCCCCAGACGGCTGACGTCAGCTTCTGATTTGGTTAGATGTATGTCAGTCATCATCAAGAACACGCCTGCAGCGCACATGATTTGACAGACTGAGACCACCCATGAGGCATAGCTTTACGGGCGGTCTTGAAAACATGTCATAACACATAACTATGCAATCAGTGGCTTATGAATAATCCACTGAGTTACATTAGATAATGAAGCAGAGAAAATCCCTGTCTCACAGAAGATCTTTTAAACAATCAGAGGGTGGGGCTGTGTTGCACCATGAAATGTCAGGCATGTTTTTGAACCACAGCATAATTTTTTGGCTTTACAGAGGCTCTTAATCTGTGATGATATAATCAAGAATTCCTCTGGTGTGCATCTACAATTTTGTGCCAAAACTACATATCCAAAGGAGCAAAAGGAGCAATCTGTCAACTGATTTGTGTGTCTCACACTCCAGCCATGCCAACATTACTGTGGTGGAAAAGTCGAAGGAATTACTAACATTACTGTTGATAGTGGAAGCATGGATAGTTGGACTGATGAGGTTAAGCAGTGGCCTCCACTCACATATCAAGGAACTCTATGCGGATCTTATTTGGTTTTTAAATGTGATCATGTAATATGATGATGATTAAGATATATGATAATTAGGGATGCACCAGTCTAATGCTACGTAGCAGAAATCAACTAATATTGACCAAAAATGTTGGATCGGGTATCCGTGACAATAACTATTACCATCCAATCCGACCCAGAAGTGTAATTAGTGATGTGTGAAAACTTACTGATAACAGCGGAGTCGGCTCGTCACCTGCTTAATCATGTCTGCCACCTGGAATTATTTCAAGGTTCAAACAGAAGTCAGTACTGCAGCGAGCGCACTGGGAAGCAGTGGCAGCAGCATAATTCCCATTGTTTTCTATGGCTTCAGAGAGGTGTGGCTGATAACACCGGTGTTCCAAGCTGAACCAAGTTCAACCTGAAGCTGCAACCTGACACTCGTCAATATCACTTTGGTGTGAACTGACCAGTCAGATTTGTCAGAATCTAATGATAATCTAATAACATATCAGCAACATCTAAAGAGGCAACTCAGTTCAAGTCGACGAGTTGCTTGTTACCTGGAAACCAGACTGAGTTTTACTGAGTAGTAAAAGTGCTGAGTGTAAACTATGCAAGGCTGGGGCTTTACGGGACAAATTTAAATATGACAAGTCTTTAGTGACAGAGTTTAAAATGTTTAATTAAAGGAAATGTTTTATTTGAATAACTGTTCTAAAGCTGTTAATAATAAACAGTTGAAAGGCATAATTTAGTCATGTTTTTTCTTCTTCCTGTGTGAAGCTGTGGAATTGGCCCTTCACAGCCTTGTGCTCTCCTTTATTTTACTCTTTTTTTTCCTATGGATAATGATAATCCCGGACAGATTTTTTTCTATATGAGGGGTTTGTGTTGTGTTTTGCAATTGTATTAAAAATCCGATCAGCACGTTGTATCGGCTGATACTCAAAGTCCTGTACTCTGTATCTGTACTGGGAGTGAAAAAATGGTATTGTGCATCCCTAATGATCACATAAATAAAAGCAAAGACTGAAGCCTGTATATAATATGCAAATTAACCTTCTGCTGCAGTCTGTTGTATCTCTTTATGTTCTTATGTGTGTCCTTAAAATGTAGATTGACTATTTAATTCAATTTTCCAGTGACGCCACCACTGATCTATGTTTTGTATTATAGAATATCCATCCAGCTCTCTTACTTATGTTCTTGTTTGCATGTGTAAAGTAGCACATAAACTAATGGTTATGTTTGTTTATTCATTGATTTGTCTATTTACAGCTCCATTAGGTGATCTGGAGTGGGTGTTGAAAGACAGAGCTGGACTTCCAACAAACTTCCAGCTTTTCCTCTACATGCAGTCTGAACACTGAGACTTCACTTCTTCACTGATTCTAGAAGTTACAACCCTTGTATGATGTGTCCCTCAGCACATAACAGCTTGAGGCTATCACTACATATTTGACCACAAGGTGTAAAAAGTGCAATAAATGATGACACCAGGTTATACCATTATCAGCCGTATAGATAAAAATGTAATGTAGCTTTTTGTATAATTCAATTGTCTATGTATATTGTTGAATCATCCGTTTTCCTGTTTTCACTGTCTACACTACAACTCCAACCCCGGCGTTTTCAAATTTATCCACTTGGGAGAGCGTTTTCGAAAAGCTCCGTTTTCAGTGGATGAAAATTTTAGTGTGGACGGAAGTGCAAAACGGAGAAATAAAGATGCGTTTTCAGATTTCTCCGGATTATTGTGGACATGGCCTTAGGTCTAACAGAGTCAGGGTCCTGCTATTGATCATGCTGGATCACTGGAAAGACTCTCCTACATTTAAATAGAAGCTGAACTTTTATTAATGTCAATAGTAACACCAGTTTTTGCCTGCTATTTCATGTCAACATGGCTGCTATGAAAAACCTCTATAATGATGTTTTAATAAATGCAAAGTTTGACACGGACTTGTTTTCTTTGCAATGCTTTTATATAGAATGGATTAGAGTAAATAAACATCTTTTTAAAGCTTGTCACCCATTTCCAACATGTTTTGAGAAATAATAGTGATCTAACCCTTTAATTATTATCATTGAAAAATCAGATGGTGTTCATATGTAGAATGGCACCAATTTGACACATATCTAGTAGACATGAAAAAATGAATACAGATGTTATGTATGTACTGGTTTTGTTTTGACAGTATCTCAGGAAAAATGCAGCACCTTCTCTGTATCCCATGGCAAAAGAGCTAAACATTGATGCTTCGTGGTTTTTACCTTTATGAATTACTTAGTCTTTCCAATGTCATGCATAATTTAATATGTAATAGATATGTATTTGTCCATAGTAAAGACAAAAGGAGCAGAAATACAAATACATTTATAGAAATGTGCAACAGCAATAAAAAATAATTGGCTATTTTTAAAGGGAGCGTTTAAAAGAGAAAAATGTGAAACAATACACAGATGGAAAACGAAAATGTAAATAATAAGTGGACAATTAGTGGTGATTATAGTTACATCAGGCATTGCACCAGAGAAATGTAGTGAGTATGTGGTGGGTTAAGCACCACATAGTCCAGGGCCAAGCACTGTCAAATTTAATGTGAGAATGCTCGATCATAATACCTCTTAAGCTATGAACAAATGTAGCCATAACACAGCTCACAAACTTCCAGGCCTGGAGTGGGACCAGCCTTCCATCTGCATCTCTGGGTCAGGGCAGGGCACCACAGACCGCCCCAGCCAAACCAACAGACACGGTCTGGCACACCAAAGCTGCCCGGTCCCCAGGGTCTCTGTTGCTCTCTGGGCACCACAACATGGCTGTGGCGGGGGAAGAATTTATTATAAGTGATAAGTGCCAGAGGAAATGGAAAAAAAGTTAAATCAACAGTAAAGAGCGGGCCATTGTTTTATGTTTTTAATATCCTTATGTCACAGTTATGATAAAACAAATTAATAAGAGGGGAGCAACACTTCAGCATTTTCATGACAATACTTAAATACATATTTTAATCAATTTCTATGCCTTTGAGTACAAGCACTGTATTATTTTAAATGTCAAACAGCTGAGACTGGTACTCTGTTGTTGCTGTGTGTGGCAGCTGTACCAGCTGTGTAACTGGCCATGGCCTTAATGAAGTCATGTAATGGAAAGATATGCAAACACCTTTCTACAGCGAATATGAAAATCTCCTTCCTCATTATGTTGTTAAATGTAATTATGCACAGCAAGATGGTAAAAACAATGTCATCGAGCTAACTAGCATTTCTTGGGAGTAAAAGCGAGTGACACGGCCAAACAAACAGCGGGGCAGTCAGTGTGGTCCACTCAGAGCCGCTAATAATAAGCGGCTAGCTAACATTAGCTCTGCGACAACAAGCAGCAGCAACCTGTTAACATGAAATGCCTTGTTTTATTCATTCCCCGTGAAACAGATTAACTGAAAATAACAGTTCATTAAACTGTAGCTTATGGCAGCCAGACGTGTTTTCAAAAACATTGCTGCAGGGTTCAAGGATACCCACCTGCTGTGTGTGATTTTACGCCATGTTGTACATAGCTCTCCTCCTCTTCCCTCTCAGTGGTGCATTACCATTACCATTACCAAACTGACATGTCAATCACTTGCTCAGCGGCCAATGAGACCAGCGCCCGCACCAACGTGAAAACAGGGCCAGAACCTAATAATTCCATGGCCAAAACCCAAAAACTAGAGCACTGAACTGAGAATGAAAGAATGGAATCGTGAAAGTTTCAGTTATATGGTAATTTTTTTCATTCTTTCTTTCTTTTTTTAGCTACTGTGTGTGTTTGTGTGGTTGTTTTTTGTTTGTGTTATTCTCATTTAGATTTGTGTTTTCTCATTTCTCTTTTTTTGGCTCATTTACAGTCATTTACAGGTTTGGATTCCTGTTTACAGTTTAAATTTAGCGTTTATGGGTTTGTTTTGCATTCATGGTTTGTTATTTTTTGCTTTCAAACATTCTGGTCCTATATTGCCTTCATAAGCTCAGTCTCAAAAAACGCATCAAATGAGCTACCTATTTCTACAATAACAAAACTCTTCATCTTGTCCTTAAAAAAACACATTACTAGTCACTCTAATGAGCAAAACCTGAGCTGCTAGCACATGCATTCTACAATCTATAAATTGATGGTAGGACAAACTTACCATTATTAGACATGAGTAAAGAAAGAAATGTTTGAATGAATGTATGAATGGTGCATTTTTTTTCAAGCACCAATCTAAAATCAGACTCCAGCACGTCTTCTATGCAGTTAAGCTGCTGGAGAGAAGGACATCTGGGCTGCTCTGTTTTGTCTTTTTGCCACTGTAACCCTGACCCGGATATGGAGCTGCAAGATAAATGGATGGACGGACAGGTACCTGCCTGTATCCATAACTGTGTCAGCTAGAGGAAGCAGTGTTTATGTTTTTTGGGAGCATTCTTAACATTACTGCATATTTATTGCTTTGCTGTAGGATATCACAGCAGGACACCGAGCCTGACACATTATTTATTCTGAACAAAGAGAAACTGTGGTAGCACTTAATAAGTGGGGAGCCTGCTGTATGTTGTACAGTTACATACATATAAGTGTAATACACATGACATAAACTGTCAAACCTGTCAAATAGACTGTGTAGGAATTGGATACCCCAAGTTATTAACAGTGTAACAATAAAATGTCATCAGGATTTCTGGAAAAGCTGATCTCCTGGAGTTTGCTTTAATATTAATTGCCTTTGCAGAGTGGTATTAGGTATGCGTATCAAGGATAACTCCATTTTCTCCACCGTTGCCCTTTGTAGCCCAAGTAGAAAGCTGAGATCCCCTCTTTTGTGTTGGCGCAAAAAGCTGAGTGGACCTTTAGGCTACAATGAACAATTACTATAATATTTTTCCTGGTTAAATTTCCAAAAAAATAGACACCCTGCCCTCACTTAGTTACAACACACACACACACGCACACAAACGCGCGCGCACGCACACATTTGCTCCACACCACAGTCCACTTTTCATTCAAAGTCAAATTGAAACTGCGCAGTTCATGCTCAATTATATACTAATGGCTTGGATATGAGCATTCTCAGGCCAATAGATTTTCAATATTTCATTTTTTTTTCCATTATTCGAAATCTGACTTGAATTCCCTATTTCCTTAATCGACTGAACTTAAAATGAACTGACCCTAACAACAAAACTCTCTCTCTCTCTCTCTCTCTCTCTCTCTCTTTCTCTCACTCACTCACTCACTCAAACTCATATTTACGCGCGTGC
>OMLF01006712.1:1997-15808 GCA_900302615.1 Holocentrus rufus | reverse complement strand
CGCGCGAACCACACGACGAGTTTCGCGATTGATTTCGAGGGAAATCAAAGCGCGCGTGGGTCGAACAACAGAGGGCGCGGGTGCGCTGGGAGCGGGCGCGTGCCGATGCCTCCGGAATGCTAAGCGCAAACACACGCACGCACGCACACACACACACACACACACACACACACACACAAATTCCTCCTGATGCAGCAGAGAGAGGGAGGAGTGAGACAGAAAGAAAGAGAGACGGAGAGAGGGAAAGACATGAAGACGGAAAGTGAGACGAGACAAAGAAATTGAAGGAAAAGGAGAGAAAGGGAGATTGAGGCTCATGGGGGAGAGATTTGAAGAGACAAAGAAAGAGAGTGATAACATAAGTCTACTATTGTGTGACCTCATGCTTTTTGCCAATCTGTGTGAGTCACTCTGCCTTTACCAGCTCACGACTGTTCACAAATAGTCCAAACAAACACTGCCCCTCTCCTCCTCTGTCTGCCAAACTGCACGGGGAAACTCCCGTTGTCCAGTCGGGCCATGCAGCTCACTCGTCCGGTTGGTAGTTTAGTCGCTCCGTCGGGTGAAAGTAATCTAAATCATCCAGACCGGTGTGGTGAGACAGAAATGCAGAGAGAGTTTAGCAGAGCAAAGGAGCAGCCTGGAAGCCCCGGCAGTGTTCAATAGCGGCAGACCGATGCTGCATTGCGCTCTTCACCGAGCAGGTCGGTCCTCCGAGAGAAAACATCCCAGTCAGGCTGTGTGTGTGTGTGTGTGTGTGTGTGTGTGTGTGTGTGTGTATGTGTGCGCGTGTGTGCGTGAGTGTGTGCGCGCAGTACTGCTGCTGCCAGTCAGACAAAGAGAGGCTGCTTAAGGATTCCAGTGGGAACTGGCAAATAAATCAAATAAATGAATAAAAATAAGGCAACCTGCAGCAAAAAGCCTACTAGGTAGGCTAATCTCATCACTGGTTTATAGAGTTTAAAGTGATTTAAGCTATAAAACAAAGTAGTATAATGTATTACAATTATACTTACTTGCTGTTGGTCTTATCTTACTAATGTTGCTATTAGTGATTTGCAGGAGTAATAGGCTGCGTATTAGTGGTAGAGGCAGTAGTGGTAGTAGTTCTACTAGTAGTAGTATTGTGACACAGACACACTAAGTGTGGTGGAAGTCTAAGGTAAGCTAAATGTGAGTGTTTGACAATTTTTAAAGAAAAAAAATTAAGCCCTTCATACTTTCCCCAGTAAAATTGCTGAGGTGACAAAAATATGACTAAGTGTTAGGTCTATTTGTATTAAAATGTATTATCCCCCAACCAACCCCCCACTCCACCCTGCCCACCTACGCACAGACACACACACACACACATCTTAGTGTGTGTGTATATGACCCCACCAGTAGTCGTCAGTAGCTCGTATAAAATATTAGTATAGACTCAGCAGCAGCAGCAGTAGTAGCAGGGGTCATAGCACCAATAGTAGTACTACTCTAATAAAAGAAGTCAAAGACTGAAGTCAAAGACTTACTTACTGTCCGACCGTTAGAGTGGGCGGTTCTGGCCCCCACCCATCTTAAAATTTTTAGCCTTTTAAAACTAATTCCCTGCATTTTTACACAGCCTCACATGACTCAGGGTAGACCAATGGCTAGCTGAGATGTGATATGTGTTGATGTGAACAGATATCAGTATTCAGTTTGGCTAGATTTTTGCACGTTGGCTATCAGCTCAAGATTACAGTTTTTCCTGCCTCTAAAAGGGAGGGAGGCTACAAGGTTTATCTTCACGTTAACATTTTTGAAATGTTTAAAACGATGTGTCGTATTACGGGGGTTCCAGTCCTAAGGAACCCTCAGACATTAAACATATCTGTTCAATTCATGGGCTACCACATCTGATTCAATTAGTCAAGGCCTTGGTGAGTAGGTAACTACTGTGTGGTAGCCCAAAACTGAACAAATATGTGGAATCTCTGGGGGTCCCTGAGGATTGGATTGAACCTCCCTGTCCTGTTACACTGTCATAGTAACACATATTCATATAAATGTTCAATATTTACAGAACAATATAACTCCTCACCCCTGTAGTGGAAATTACACCCATGGAAGTAGGGGTAGTGGTATAGCAGCTGTTGTAGCCAGTAGCAGCATATATAGTGGAAATAGTGGTTGCAGTAATATTGATCCAAGCACAAGAGGTTGTTTAAGGACCATGTGATATAGATTGGTTTAATCGTCAATTTATAAACTGTAGCCATAGTTGTGACTAGGGCATAGCTGTTGTGATTGTGTGCTGATCAAACCCAAATACAGAATCTAATCTTCACAATGCCTTCTAGCATCAGTGGGTCAATATATGAACAAAGCGTGCCACAACTTCTGTCTCTTTTGCTCATCCCGGTAAAATTGTTGGAACAGCAGAAATATGAGTATTGGGCCTACTACCAGTAGTGGTGATGATAGAATAAGTATAGCAGTGGTAGGGCTTGCAGTAATTGCAGTGGTATTAGTGGTGACAGTAGTAGAGGTAGGTAGCCTGTTGAGGACCACAGATGGACTAAAACTCCCCGTGAACCGGCTCAATACTGATTTTTGTTAGGGTAGCCAAAGTGTGAGAACGATTGACAATTTCGATCTCTTTCAGAAAATGCTAATTTAAGCTCTCCATACTTGCCCCAGTAAAATTGCTGAAAACAGCAGAAATATGACTAAGTGTTGGGCCTACTTGAATTAAAGCCAGATATCCCCCTTCCCTTTTCTCTCTTTCTCTTTTGTATGTGAATAAAGATATTTCCCCAACAAGAGCTGTCAGTAGCCGGGACACCAAGCCATTTAATCTTCCTATATGACAGGGGGGGGATGAGGTCTGTCCCCGGTAACCGACACACACACACACACACACACATACACACAGCGACCCAACACCGCCTCTGCTGCCTCTCCCGTTACAGCTCAGCGATCGAGTTACACGGCCAGGGAAAATGTTGCAGTGAACAGAGAGAGAGAGAGAGAGAGAGAGAGAGAGAGAGAGAGAGAGACTGCAGCATCATTGGAGACTAGCAGCAGCAGCAGTCCCAAGCAGTGCAGGTGAGAGGAAAAAAAGCCGAAGGAGGAGGAGGAGGAGGCGCATGTGGAGGAGAGAAAGAGAATGCGGGACTCTTGGAAAAAGACGCATCTACACTCGGTCCATTAGCGAGACATCCATCCCCTGCACGGACAGCGACGGGATTACGCTTGATTGATGCTGATGTCGGGATGTCTCTCTAGCCTTTTGGAGAGAGACTCTAACCTTCGGTTTATCGCCTCATTCTGAAAAATTATTCCGAAAAACTCGCTCTGAAAAACACTCTAGTCTCCTCATAACTTGCGTGAGGGAATCCGACGGCTTGGCACGTTGCTCCACTGCGGGAAAAAGAGAAAAACGCAACTGGCTCTGACTGAAGGTAAGAAAAGGCGAGAAGTGTCAGCATCCCTAAGACTTTTGCCTTTTATCTGATTTTTATTCCTCTTTTGGGATGTGAGTAAATTTTCCCTGGCGTCCGGAGAGCCGGACAGTTTTTTCCTTTCCTGTAGTGCTGCATTGCAGTTTTCTAACTGTGAAAAACGCGAGGAAACCGCGGTGCCCCAAATGTGACTGGAATAAAAAATAAATTACAAATGGCATTATAAAGTGATAAGGGTCCTCGAGTGACAACGGGATACCTCTCCGGTACGAGAAAGAAAAGAGGGGTAGAGTGAAGTGGATTAATCAGAGGCGGATGAATTAGTTTCCCTTTTTTCTCCGCAGAATGGATTTTTTTATACATCTTTGTGCCGTGAACAGCCCGGCAGGACAGCGGAATTATTATTATAGACGCTGAAAAACCACCGTTGAGGATAAGGGGGAGAAATAAAAGAAACAACGCCGCACCGCTGAAGTGAACTACAGCGTGAGTGCAGAAGCTTTTTCTCGGACCTCAGGCGGCAGTCTGCAGAGAGCGGTAAGGAGAGGGAGAGCGAGAGAGAGAGAGGAAAGACAAAATCAAAGAATCCCGCTGTGAGGAACACGAGGAGACGGCGAAACACCAATAAAGGGGAAAAACACCGCAGATAGAAGACCGGCAGAGCGGGAAGGAGAGAGGGAGAGGAGGAAGGAGCCATGCAGAGGCTTGGTGCAGTGCACTCCTCCGCGACGGAGGCTCTCAGCCTCGTGGTCTTACTGCTGCAGCTGCTGACTCAGCTACCGGGTGCCGACTCAGCTCTCCGGTACCGAGTGGCGGAGGAGGGTCCACCTGACGTCAAGATTGGCAACGTGGCCGCCGACCTGGGCCTCACGGCAGGTACAGGCACCGGGGATGTCACCTTTGCCCTGGAGAGTGGGTCTGAGTATTTCAAGATTGACAATGTGACAGGCGAGTTGACAACCGGCCCACGACGGATCGACCGAGAGAAGCTTTCTCAGTGCCAGATGATATTTGATGAAAATGAGTGTTTCTTAGATTTTGAGGTGTCAGTGATTGGGCCGCTGCAGAGCTGGGTGGACCTCTTTGAAGGCCGTGTGGTCATTACAGACATCAATGACAACACCCCCTCCTTCCCCTCCCCTGTGCTCCAGCTCTCAGTTGAAGAGAACCGTCCAATAGGCACCCTTTACCTGCTGCCCACAGCCACAGACCGTGACTTTGGCCGTAATGGGATTGACAGGTATGAGCTTATCCAAGATGGTGGAGCCACGTCAAGTTCAACAAGGCGCACAGCCGGGGGAAGCCCCATAACCAGAGTAGATGGAGGCCTTGGAGACAGGAGGGGTAGAAACGGGGATAATGGAGGAGGAGCCAGGAGTAGCGTGTTTGAACTTCAGGTAGCAGATACACCAGATGGTGAAAAACAACCACAGCTAATTGTGAAGGGCCCGTTGGATCGTGAGCAGCGTGACTCATATGAGCTTGTCCTTCGGGTCCGAGATGGAGGGAACCCACCTCGTTCCTCCCAAGCTCTGCTTCGTGTCTCCATCACTGATGTGAATGACAACAGCCCACGATTTGAGAGGGCTGTGTATGAGGCAGAAATGGCCGAAAACGCGCCACCAGGAACACCTGTCCTCCAGGTCAGAGCATCAGACCGAGATGTTGGAGTCAATGGGCAAGTGGAGTATGTCTTTGGAGCTGCCACTGAATCTGTGAGGCGCCTCCTGCGGCTGGATGAGGCATCTGGATGGTTAAGTGTCCTCCATAGAATCGACAGGGAAGAAGTGGCCCAACTCAGATTCACAGTAATGGCCAGGGACCGGGGTCAGCCACCTCGCACTGACCGAACCACTGTTGTTTTGGCCGTCCGAGATGAAAATGACAACGTCCCTGTTGTAGAGATCCGAAAGATCGGACGGATCCCTGTTCGCGATGGAGCAGCTTTAGTGCCAGAGAATGTTCTGGTGGACACCCCAGTAGCTCTGGTCCAAGTGTCTGACAGAGACCAGGGAGAGAATGGAGCTGTGACATGCACAGTGGTAGGAGATGTCCCATTCACGCTGAAGCCAGCTGGAGAAACGGCACTCCCACCCCTTCCTGCAGATGAAGCCTTCGACAGGTAGGACAGTTTGAGCACAGAGCACTCATCATCTTTCATAGATGTGTCTTATCCTAAAGAATTCATACTGTGTTTCTGATGTCTTTATAATTTATTCATAATTCATTCAGTCAGTTCTGGTCCCGCCCACTTTGCTGCTCCAGGAAGTGTTTTTACTATTTATTTTTTCCAGAGATTTGAGAGAAAATTGGTTCAAGTGGTGCTACACACTCATTCAGTCTAAAAATGTATCTTGAGTGAAAACTTTAATTAATCATAAAAGTAAAATTTTTTAGATCGTTTAGTAGTTTTTCCAATAGTAAAAAATCGGCAAGTCTTCATGTCCTGAATGAATAGTAAAAACACTTCTAGAAGCTATTGAATGGAATGGGAGGAGGGTCATCTGCAGTATCAGTATGAGGATATTAACTGCAATGTTAATGTGACAGCAGTGAAGAAGTGGAAGATCAATGATTTTATAGAGGTTGTTGTATTGAATGCTAACAATGTGTCCTGTTACCACTTCGGGGACAAGCTGTATTTGCCTATAGGATATTCCCTTTAAGCTAAATATGTTTCATTATTGTACAACTTAAATTCATTCTGAAAGTTTTAAATTTAATGAAACACAAAACTATCAAGAAACATGCACAGCTACAACAGTGACTAGACTACATTCAAGAAATGTATTTTTTCAACCAACTTCACAGGAACAGGAAAAAATACTTCTTACATACTTCAGCCTTGTTGGATTACGAGGCCACCAAAGAGTACAGTGTTACCATCGTGGCAGTAGATTCTGGAAGCCCTAGCCTGTCTAGTAACAGTTCACTGATGGTGCGAGTGGTGGATATCAATGACCACACCCCAACCTTTGCTCAGAGCGTTGTGGAGGTCCACTTCGCTGAGAACAACTCACCTGGCGAGAGGGTGGTCACCGTGGTGGCCACAGATGCAGACAGTGGCAAGAATGCAGAGATTGCATATTCCCTGGATCCTGCTGTTAATGGGCCATTTTACATAGATGCAGATAATGGAGATATCAGGGCCACAGGGGTTCTGGACCGTGAGCAGCGGGAGAGGTATGAGCTCCGGGTTATTGCCAAAGACAAGGGCACCCCCTCTTTGCAGGGCTCAGCAACTGTCGTTGTTCAAGTGACAGACCGTAATGATAATGCACCAAAGTTTGTGCAGGAAATCTTCACATTCTACGTCAAAGAGAATCTCCTTGCCAACAGCCCAGTTGGCATGGTCACCGTTACCGATGCTGACGAAGGGGAGAATGCGGAACTTAGCCTGTTTGTGGAGATGGATGGAGATGAAGAGAAAAAGACAGGTGGGGGTGGAGGAGGAGAGAAGAGCGAAGGAGAAGATGGAGAGAAAGAGCAAGAAGAGGTGTTTTCTATTGAGAACAACACGGGAACCATCTTCTCCTCTGCTTCGTTTGACCGTGAAAAGCTTTCTGCCTATACCTTCCGTGTCCGGGCTGTGGATGGAGGGGAGCCTCGCAAAACAGCCACCGCCACGGTCTCACTCTTTGTGACAGATGAAAATGACAATGCCCCCTCTATCACCTCTCCCACCAATGAGTCCTACACTCTTCTGCCGCCGGCCAGCAGCGCCCGCACCATCGTCCGGACAGTCACGGCCACGGACTCAGACACCGGCCCCAACGCAGACCTCCGCTATGCCCTGGTGGGGGGGAACCCTTTCAGACTGTTTGAGATTGGCCACACCAATGGGGTGATCACCCTGGCAGAGCCTCTGGAGCGGCGCCACAGAGGGTTACATCGCCTGGTGGTGCGGGTCAATGACAGCGGGGTCCCCTCTCTCTGCGCCACTGCACTGGTTCATGTCTTCATCAATGAGAGCTTGGCCAACGCCACACTGGTGGATGCACAGGTAATATTGCACATTATGATTGCTTACGAACTGATTTTTATCAGCAGAAACTAAAATAGATCAAATTGCATGGGTGAAGTGGAGCGTGAAAATGTTTGCTTTAGCAGAGAGAGCTAAACTTAAATTAAACCCTCTGCCCTATTCTTGTGTGTGGCCACAGGCTTCTATTTTGCCACATAGTTTGCAATAATAAGAAATACTGATAGTGATGATAGTGGCCTTCATTTCATTTAAACAATGGCCACAATGATAACACATTACAACCAAGGACGCCGATAATGACAACTGATTACAGCTGTATGAACTAAACCGGTAAGGAGATTATTTTCTCGATAGAATGAGATAGATAACTACTATAGTCCATGGGCTTTTGAAAATTTCTGCCCATTTTTGAGGAAATAATTGTGTCTATATTTGTCCCAGATAAAGAACCCCGTTTCTATTGGTGATGCCAGCGTCTTTGTAGCTTGAATCCAACTGGAGTGTTTTCTTTGTCCAGCATGCATTCATATAATGACTGTGTGGTAAAAAAAAAAAATGACTCTTATTACTCAAGTGTTTCTCTTTTATGGTACATTGAACTCAGAGCTGAGAGCATTAGGTGTGTGTATGTGTGTGTGTGTGTGTGTGTGTGTGAGAGAGAGAGAGAGAGAGAGACAGACAGACAGACAGACAGAGAAAGAGATAGAATGGAAGAGAAAGAAAGAGAGGAAGATAGAGAGAGATATCGGCCTGCCCCAGATTTGGTCGTGGATAACTTGGTAGGTTGAATCACATTTGAATAGAAAAGAGTTGTTCTCTAGCAGTCTATTTTTTACTATAGACCTAGACAATGTTGGGGTTTTAGGGGTATGCGGCACATGATAGAAGTGGTCACACTTGGAGAAGAAAGTGTCTAAAAACCATATTCGAAAAGCAGTTGAAATAAACTGCAAGCTGCTGTTTACGGGGGAATAAAGGGACAGTCTGCATTTTGTTGATAAATTAGATTTCATTTAGTAAATCAATATGTTTTTTTTTCTTTGGAAGTGAGGACCTAACAGGGAATGGCTTCAAAGATCCAAAGTGTAACTGGCTAGACTAATGCATATATACTATCAATGAACTGTAGCAGCACGTGTTCAGCTGTAGGTTATCCTACACAGCTGGACATCTTCATTGTGCTAATCAAATGAACCCCTCGTGAAACTGTATAAGAACTCAAAATAAGCATGCAAAATTACTATACATTCCTTTGCTCCTGTGGACAAAGTTGCATTTACTGGCAGCTCAGTGGTCTTGTGGTTAGAGTGTTTGCAACACAAATTTTTTCTTTGGGTAAAGACATGTAGAGACAACAGGTCTGTACATGTAAGTGGAGTTTTACAGTGTAACACCATATAGTTTGGAGACACACAAGAAGGAAAACATTCTGACAGATGCATAAAAGCACTCAGTTTGTTGATACTCCAAAAAACTGTCATCTTTAGAGTAGCTTGATGTGCCGTTTATGTTTCCAAAAACTCTTAAGATGGAGTGTTTCATTGCATTCTTTATATGTAAAAGAAAAGAAGAACCCAAAGTGTTTTGACTCAGCTCAGCTGACTGCAGCTTAGGTATCAACAGAGTTTGGGTTTCATGACACTTTCTTCTCATAAAGTCAGGCACAACCATGTATAGAAGGGTAGTAGTGTATAGGAACTGGAACACAGCTCAATGGGTCCATATCATCTCATGAATGAAATGCTGCCACAACATTAGAGTCGGCGTCGTGCATGATACAAGCGCTGCTCTTTTACACATACTCTTTTAGAGCTCATGTTTTTGGTGAACGGTGAACTGAACGTATCCGTTTGCAACTACTGAACGTGAACTTGAGCGTTGTTAACTGACGCTCACGCACTCTGTTACAGCACTCGAGGCCAAGGATTTACAGCAAGCGTCATGGCGAGAGCAAGTTCAGACAACGCAGCTACTGAACAGAATTACACTGATCTGTTTTGAGTTCTGCTATATGACACATTGTTTTAGTGGTAAAACATGTACTCACATTGGTTTTGCTCGGTAATCTCTGTCTGTGATTCTATAGTAGTGTACAGTAAGTCATTTAATTCGGAAAGTGGGCGGTGGCAATGATTGGGGGCTGGGGATGGATGGGTTGGAGGAGGTTCTACTGAAAAAGAAAAGCTCAGAGAAGCTTATTAAACAAGTGGAAGAAATGAACATGGACTAGTTCATTTTGGGGACTGTGAGCTCAGTTCAAAATTCAAAATTGCCAACTATGAGCATGAACTTGTCCACTTCAGTCTTTGGGCTAGTTCTTGTGAAGTGTGAACTTGCATAACATTGATTAGAGCAGACTGAAAAGTACAAATTGAACAATCATTGGGGTGAAGATTAGTACAGAGCACCTGGTAAGCAATGGAGCAATGATGTTGACAGGTGGAATTAACCACAGTGTGTCTAAATGACATGCCATTGAACAGAACAATAGGGTGTAATATGTCCAAGCCTGTATAAAAGCCCCTGTAGATTACAAAATGCGTAGTTTGGTTTGATTGTGGGGAGGAACTTGGAGGAGTAATTGAGTAGAAGTCATTGAAGAGAGAATACCTCCATCTCATAATGAAGTCAAACTGAGTGGTGGATTGATGCCAGATGTAATTAGGGAATGAAAACGGCTGCTACTGCTGCAGCACCGCGGCAGAAAATCACTCCAGTCTTTTCTTTCACAGTACTGGGTGAACCACATGTTGGTTAATTAGCCAGAATATGATGCCGCAGAGTTTGAGCAAGAGGAAGAAGGATTTTTTTTTTCTTTTTTCGTTTTGGACATAGTTGTCATTTGGAAAACTCTAAGGAGCTTTGTAGATCAGAAGTAAAAGGAAGATACTACTACTGCCTTTCAGCTGGGTGCTATTAGTCTGACGAGTGCCTTCAATGATAATATTTTCACATTTTACAGCATGTATTTCATCTCACACCAAGAGGCTTGTTTTTCCCCCCTCAGAAGAGTGTTTTTGGTGTTTTTGTACAAACACAATTAATAGATAATAATCCTGCACCAAACTGCAGCTTTCTGTTTGTATGCAGTGCTTTAAATGTATTGAACCAGAACTAAGACTCAGCACTTTGTGAGCTCGGGTCAATAGTATGGTCAGGGGAAAACTCCTTGCCTTGGTCGCAGAATTTGGTATCTGCAGTGACATGCAGATAACAGAATCCTTGGAGAGTGGCACAGATAGATGGTGGTGTTAAGCCCAGCCGGAACAAAGCTCATGCAGCAGAGTGGAAGATTCCACTGGGAGTTAGGGATGCGTCAGAGGGATGCACTCAAACGCAGTGGGAGAGGTGGCTGGTGCGCTATCCTGTTGAACACTTCACTCGGGTGTCCACACACGCACCCAGACACACATACACACATATGCAGGCACGAGGCTGTTACGTTGCTATACATAGCTCACACTCAGTAGCTTCTGTGCTTGCATGCGCACACACCGACATGCAGGCACACAGTATGTTGAAGCCGTGCAGCTTGTACGCTTTCTGTTGCTTTTCTCTGTTTCGCATGCACACACACACACACACACACACACACAGACACACAAACAGGCACACACTCTTGGCTGATGCACTGCCATGTATACATATGGCAGTGCATAGCTCTTTTCTCTCTGTTGTGCACACACAATACCACAGACAGTGCAGGGATGCGCTAAGCCAGAGAGATGCCCGGCAGAATGAGAATGGGATGGGATACTGCAGGCAAAGGCAAAACAATGGGGCAGAGGAGAGAGCGCAGCCTGACTGAGAGGCCCTGTGCATTGGAAGGAGAATAATGGAAGAGAACCAACACAACGCTCTTTAAAACAATGAAACTTAACCCACAGATAGATGGTGATGAAACAATGAAATATAACACAGTCCCAGTCTTAGCTTGGGGGGTATGATAAGTGAGAGTGAATAATGTGTTTGTATATGAGTAAGCCTAATGTGCCTTGGATAACGTAATAAGCAAAGTGGTACAGTGCGGGCGCGTGAGCGACACTCTCTGCAGTATTGCCAATAGTGCAGGTCATAGTTATTTTATTCAGTTATTGAAAACCACAGGGGGTTCAAATTTAACTTCTCCACCCCCGCCCCCCGCTCTCACCCTGTCTCTTCCGCTCTCACCACTCAGCCTTATTGTCATTCATAAGGCAGCAGAGATTATATGAGTATACAATTCCCAGCCTTGACAGGCCAAAAGAATTGTCTTATGGGCTGTGAGACAAGGTGTCAGGCCTGCAGAATGAGCTGTTCCTCTAACAGACAGCTTACAGTCACAGTGTGTGCTTGCATATGTGCCTGCTTATGCTTATGTGTGTGTGTGTGTGTGTGTGTGTGTGTATAGGCATAATGATTCTCCCAACATAGTTGCTATGTATTGATTAGCTATATTCTGATGCATGGCCCTGTCCCATATTACCAGCAGGGCTCTCCAGACCAGGACTCCACAGTCTCATTGTCTCCTGCTGAGCGGGGCTCCATAACCAGTAATGGCTGTGTTTGTGCTTCAACATAACCCACTTTCTTATAATGATCCTTTTATTACTGTACTACTAGCTCAGAGCTGTGTGTGTGTGTGTGTGTGTGTGTGTGTGTGTGTGTGTGTGTGTGTGTGTGTGTTTCCTCCTGTATGTGTGTTTTTCATAATAGAGGTTCTTTTGTTATTTGCCTCCTCTATCTCGGTTCCAAATGTTTAATGTCCTTTAAGTAAGCTTTAATGTCAGTTGATCACAGTGCATCTGCATTGCTTTGCAACACAAAAAAACCGCCTCTGAACAGTAATCTAAAAGAGCTCCTCTGAACAACAATCCAAAAACCCTAAAAGTAAATTATTCTAAAACTTTTGTTTCACAGAGCAATATGTAGCAGCGCACCATTTATCTGCCCGTACTTTACTGTTCTCGCTGCAGTGAAAGAATGGACATCTCAAATCCTTCAGTAAATCCACACCTACGCTATCATTTACAATAGGGATATTGTTCATTGATGAGACAGTGGCTGTGTTTGTTTACTGGGGATGTAGTCATTGCCTGTCTCTTTCCTTTATTTGCACATTTATTTACTGTTTCTCCCTCTTTCCCACTTGTAACTGTATCTGTTTAAAGTTTCCCTTTTCTTGTCTTTATACAGTGTAAATAAGCCGAGGCATTTCTTGTGCCAGTGCTGAGTGTCTATGCATTTGTCAAGTATTTAAACATTTTATTAAACAGCCTGAAAAATGAACGAGATGAGATACAAAGTTGAGATTTAGAGACACGATTTGAAATGTTGCAAATGGGGACCAAGAGCAATTATGTGTTTCTGGGAATTATGGCGCGGTACCTCCACTAAAACAGTGATAACTAAGTTTAGAAATCTGTTTGATGTCTCTCTGTGGTTCACACCCACTGTGTCATTTTTTTACAGCAGCTATTTTGGACTTCTTGTCATTGATGGTTTCTCTTCTCTTTCCTCTCCTCTGCCTTGATCTTCTTCCTCTCTCTTGTTCTCTCCCTCACCCCAGGTGGCTCGGAGCCTGATGGCTCCGCTGTCCCTGGACATCGCAGGGGACCCCGACAGTGAGCGCGCATTAGGGAAACAGCGCCTCAGCGTGGCCATCGGCGTCCTGGCAGGAGCAGCAGCAGTGATCCTGGTAATTCTGCTCGTCGTCACAGCGCGGCAGTGCGGCGCTCAGGGCAAGAACGGCTATGAGGCTGGAAAGAAGGAACCAGAGGAAGACTTCTTCAGTCCCCAGGGGGCTCAGCCACAGGCCAGCCGTGGTGGGGGGTCGGACCGCGGACGGAAGCCTCGCAAGGACAAACGCAACGGAAGTGGCGGGAGCGTGGCCGTGGGAGGCGGGAAGTCCGATAGATCCCTCTACAGCGGTATCGTCACCGTGAACGGGCTGCGTCGCCATGCCAACGACGATGATGAGGAGGACGTGAGCAGTGCCAGTGAGCGTCTGGCGGCCCGCTACTGCTCCATGGATGGCGACCCAGGAAGCCCGCGGATGGGAGGCGGCAGGAGGCACCAGTCGAGCCCGGATCTGGCCCGGCACTACAAATCCAGCTCCCCTCTCCCGGCCGTGCACCTTCAGCCCCACTCCCCCCCGGCTGAGGGCAAGAAGCACCAAGCGGTCCAGGAGCTGCCCCCCTCCAACACCTTCGTGGGCAGCGGGGGCTGTGTGGGGAGCGCGGGCTCCAGCAGCAGCAGCAGCGGGGGCAGTGGCAACGCGGACGCCATGTCCCTGGGGTCTGACCAGTGCTCTGAGTACGGCTGCCAGACCGGGAACAAGTACAGCAAACAGGTAGGACCGGGTCTGCTTTCGGCGGCTTTGGTTTGACTTTTCTCCTCGCTTCATTTACCTTGCTTCCCTC